>CABHPQ010137273.1:0-14567 GCA_902168405.1 Peromyscus aztecus | reverse complement strand
GAATATGCTCAACACTCAATAGATTTTATCAGCTATCTTTATAATTGTGGAGGGAAAACTGAGTTTGTGCATTTCAGAGAATTTTCAATTAGAGAACATCTTTAAAAAAAAGAACTGATTGACATCTTTAATATTTTAAGTTCAAACTTCTGGATATTTTAAAAGACACTGGATGCAAAATATTCTCAATCCTTACTGTACGAATAATGGAGAACAAAAGCGGGTAAAGAATTAACTAAATGTTAACAACTACACAAAATATGAATTGCACAGCAATGTAAATTCAAGACCACATACAAAACACAATACTATTTTTATATTACTGTTAACAGAATTAACATTCTGATATTACCTTTTAAGAGAAAAAAATTATGAAAATTTATCAGTGTATTATCCTATGCATGCCCTGGCAGCAAAAGACATTGAAAAACCAATATGAAATGTGTTTAGATACTCAGAAGATATCTTCTTTCATCTTCTGAATACTACAAGCAAAGATGCCAATAAAGAAAACCACAAGTTTGCTGAAGTTAAAACATCTGGGGAGCAGCTTAAGATATTCATTCTAAAGAGCTCTATATTAAAGAACAGCCTGAAGGGTGATGATAAATCTTCTCTAAAACGGGAAGTGTGTTTTGAATCCCACTGAATATAAACAGGCTTTTTTTCCCCCTTAAAGGGGAGGGTACTATAATTAAGACACAAAGTGCCTCAGAGGAAAGTATTCCATGAAAGGAAACTTTAAAAATAAAGCCTAAAGCTCAATATGAGAAAAGAATGAGAATGTAACATCTTTACAGAAACATCAGGAACTAGATAAACAAAGATCCTTTAGTAATGGTTAGAACACTGGGGAGAGCTCCATGGGTGCCTTCTTCTTTTGCTTCAGCACTTTGCAAGGGATTACAAACACTCATGTGTGAAAGACTTTCCCAGCTATGAATCTTCATTTGAAAATAATACACACTCAGAAGGCTATCAGGAATAAAAAGGTTAATTATGTTCATCAAAACAAATGACAAGGACTAGCAAGATACCTCAACAGGTAAAGGTGTTTGCCGCCAAACCTCACAACCTAAGTCCAATTCCCAGAACCCACATGGTAGTAGGAGGGAATAGACTTCTGCCTGAAGGTTGTCCTCTGACCTCCACAAACATGGACACAGATGCACAAACGCACCCACACACGCGCGTGCGCGCACGCGCGCGCGCGCGCACACACACACACACACACACACACACACACACGTCTTTTCAAATAGCCATTGCCAAGTACTAGCATAATCAAGAATCATAATATTGACACTAAGAACATTCATCTAAGACGGCATCATAGAATGGATTTGTGAAATCTGCATTGTATGTAGCATGTGGCTGCTGTATAAGCAGCACTTCAAATCCAACATTAGACAGAAACTCTGACCTCAGCAGAACATGGACTTGAAGCAAGGAGGTTCCCTTTGTCATGTATGAAGGTCTAAAGAAAGACTGCTGAGGCTTCAATCAGAGAACAACTTATCTACTACGAATGTCAGAGCGCATGAATGAAAAACAATTCTTGTTGGAACTTTTGAAAAAAAAAATAGAATGTTTACTGAGCACCTGACATTACTATTGATTATAGTGGTTGCTGGCAAATGACTTTACCGTAAGTTTTGTACACAACACTGTTTGGTTACAATTTAGAACTAATTGCAAATTAACAAATGATGGGTTGGAGAGGTAGATGAGTGGTTAAGAGCACTTGCTCCTATAGAGGACCTGGGTTTGATTCCCAGAACCTACATGGCGGCTCGGCACTGTAATTCCAGTCTCAGGGAATCCGGAGCCCACTTCTGACCATCATGGGCCCCAGGCATTAGTGTGGTGCACATGCATACATGCAGATAAAACACTCAAACACATAAGAGAACAAAATAAATAAATCTTTAAAAATTTTAAGAAATGATATAAAAATGTGCAGCAAAAGCTAATTTTCAAAGTCATCGAATTTTCAATAACAGGAGCTAAAGAAACTTGTCATTTTTAGAAAAATCTGAGTTTTGACTCGGAGATCAAAACATTTCAGTAAACAAACTAATATGCAGTATATATGTGAAATGGATTAAATTTCTAACTCTTCAAGAACAAATTCAAAACACCAACTTGTAGAATTTTTTCTTCCTGAGAGTACCCCTGAACTCACAAGTGAGGCTACTCTGAGTAGAGTGCTCAGGCAGACCAGTGGGACAAGGGATGCTCCTTTTATTGGTCTCCATTTCCTTCCCTTGAGACAGTCACCCACTGCACCTGGAACAGGCTGTCTCATCCCCGCCCCCATGGCCGTGAAGCTACAGTGTTCCTGACACCACACTGAGCTTTTGATGCCCCTAATGTTTTTATCGCCACCAGCTGTAATTTACCTCAATGAACTTCATCTCAGACTATAACTAATGTTTTCTCAACTTTTTTTGAAAACAGTCATGTCTACAGATGCTCCACACAGACTTTTAGTTAAAACTAATGGATTCTTCAGTCATTTCAAACTTGGCATCCTTCCTAGAAGAAGTGACCAATGTCAGTGGCATCTGCTGCTGATTCATACAGACCTTTAGAAAGGTCCTGTGACGGGAGCACTGAGAAAGCAGAGGCAGAAGGATTGCAAGTTTAAGAACACCCTGGTCTATTAGAGAGCTCCAGTAAGGAGGGGGGTGGCAAGGAAGAAGAGAGAGAGGGGGACAGGGGAGGGAGGAATCGAACAAACAAAAGCCCAAAAGCAGCCAAAGAAAACCACATGAAATTACCTTCTTTGGTTGACTCCTGAGTCGAGCTCAGTGTTCTCAATTCTTAAAGTGACTATTGTCATCAAAGGCTAGACTCCTTAAACAAATTTAATTTTCTAAATAAATTTCTTGGCTGACACAATAAAATAGAATTTGATTAATTTGCCTTTAGTAAATGGCTGTTGCTTGGCTAATGAGCCATTCATAAGCAAACTTTGTGTGTGGCCACATTTTCACTCTGTGGGTCTATGTGCCTGTATGTCTGCTGTGGTAAATTCTTGGATACTGTGCTTAAAATTTGCAGGAGAAATGCCTTCCTGTGAATTTGGAATACTTCACGTTCTTAGTCTGATCATGGCAGTATGTACATAATTCTTTTAGTAGACTGTGGGAAAACCACCCCATATGATTAATCCATGATCCACCGTCCCTTAAAACAAGGAGTTTCCTTTTTCTGTTTTGACACAGTAGGTAGGCATAGAGCACTAACTTTGAGCTGGAGCTGTGGCTCAGTCTTTAAGAGCACCAGCTGCTCTTCCAGGTGATGGGTTGGATCCCCAGCACCCACAGGGTATGTCATAAATGGCTATAACTCCAGTCCTAGGGGATCCAACACCATCTTCTGGCTTCCAGAGGGGCGACGGGGGGGGGGGGGGGTATTCATCCAGGACAAAATACCCATACACACAATAAAATTTAAGTAAAAACACTGTTACAGCACAATCATACATGTGAAACACAAACACTGTTGACTAGAACTGCCTCAATGAGATATGCAGTGTGCCAAGCTGCAATGTGAGGTAATAATGAGGATGTTACATAAAATCTCTGTTGTAACTACTCTACTTGGGCACAGTGGTGAGAAAGTAGTCACAGACAAAGTATTAAGAAGCAGGTTTGTCTTTCAATATCTTTACCTATCGGTGCTGAATTTTGACTTTCAAATATCATTCACTGATACTATTTAAACTATTTAAAAAACAGAAGAAAGGTCATAAAGATCAAATGGAATGACAGATTTGGTCCCATGCCTTAATTTGTCAGTCTCTTTGGGTAAATTGCTTTTTGACTTCAACTTAGGTCACTCTTCCGCAATGAACAAGTAAAATGTTTGTTTTATCTGTTTGATAAAGAGGGTAATGATTGAACACACTGAATACAACTGTCAGCAGATTCTCATGTGAACCAAATTATTTGTTTTAAAATCAAATTGTTCTTGTGAACAAATAATTCTGCTTTGGACTAAGAGATAGTTAACTATTTAAGGGTATATACAGCCAAGACTGATGATTACTTCAACCTCAGAGACACATACATACATACATACATACATACATACATACATACATACAAACAATGAAACTTTCACTTAAAAAAGCCCTAACCAAAAAAAAAACAAAACAAAACAAAACAAAACAAAAAAAACCCTATTCTGTTAGGGCTGGAGAGTTAGGTGAGCAGTTGTTGCTCCAGGTTCAGTTTCCAGTACCCACTACACTGCAGTTTACAACTCCAGTTCTAGTGCCCTCTCCTGTCCTACTCAGGCACCAGGAGCACATGAGGTACATACACATACATTCAAGCAAAACATATCATAAAATAAAAGTAAAACATAAATAAAAAATTTAAAGAAGTTGTTTTGATATAATGATTACACTCATGCAATGTACTATGCTAGGTGGTCTGTAGCAGATAATAAGACATAAAACACAATTTACACCTTTTACTACCTATTAGTGTAAGAATGATAACAAAAATAAAAGTAATAATGAAAGTTTGCTTTGAATTAATAAGCTTGGATAATGGTAGTTTAGTTACACAAACATAATACAAAAAGTATTAGACTTTTACAAAACTAGGCACCTCAGAAATTTACTATGCATAATTAACTCAAACAGTTCCCCCACAAATATAATAAAATGTATAGTTCTGCAAGGGGCATTTCCTGAGTTTTTGTGTTACTTTTCTATTGCTATAAAAATGCCATGAACAAGGAATGTGTTTACCTGGGCGGCAGGAACAGTTGAGAACTAATGTCTCAAATCACAAGTGGAGGCACAGAGGCACTGTGGATAGGGAAACAGCTTAAATTTTCTCCAACAAGGCCACACCTTCTCATCCTTCCCAACAATTCCACTAACTGGAGACCATTCAACTACCAGAAACTAATGAGGATCATTTCATTCAAACTAACACAAGATTGGTTTATCTAATCCATTCCTTTTCAGTGGATTCTTAATTTTCCAATGTATAGTTACAAGCTAATCTTTAATAAGACATGTTTACATTTTATCTAGAATTTTTGGAGGGGGATTAATCTATGCTGTGTTTCTCTTATCACAACAACCTTCTTTACACATATAAATAATTCCTAGATCAAAAGGGACTTCTACTTTTGATAATACAAATTTAAACTTCAGAGGTTATAATGATTTATAAACTCAGAGTTTATGAGGGTGCTCATTTTCTGTGTCCTTCTCAATATTATGTATTACTGAAATTTAAGGAACCTGCTAATAAAACAAATTCAAATTCTTAGGCAAGGATGAACAGTCTTATAACCTGTCATGCATCTTATCAATCCATCATGTATTCACAACATTTATACTTGTCATATGTAAATGTTTTCAATCTCCACTACCATGTAAACTGGAAACAGTAGTATATGGCTATAATCCCAGCACTCAGGAGGCCAAATTAAAAGGTCATTGTAGACCATACATAAGTTCCAGTCTCAAAAACAAACAAGGGACTGAAGAGACGGCTCAGAAGTTGAGAGTTCTTGCTGCTCTTGCAAAGGAGCAGGGTTTGATTCCATCGCCCACATGGCCATTCACAACCATTTATAACTCCAAATACAGAGGATCCAGTGTCTCCAAAGACACAGACCTACATACAGACGAAACACCCATACACATAAAATAATAATTAAAATTAAAACAAACAACAACAACAAAACCTAATCAAACTACAATGAGATAACCTCTTACCCACCAGTATGACTCATGTTTTTCATGTTTTTGTGATAACGAGTATTGAACCTAGGGTCTTGTATATCATTTTTTTTTTTTCTGGAGCTGAGGACCGAACCCAGGGCCTTAGCGCTCTACCACTGAGCTAAATCCCCAACCCCGGGTCTCTTATATCATGTTAAGTGTTTTTATCTCTAAGCTACAGCTACAGCCCTGGATCAGATTTTGAAAACAGTGAAACAAGTGGAAAGTTCCTGTGAATTTAACATTTTGGAAAACTAAAATTGTAAGCTTCTTTAAAATTTAAGACATGTATAGCTATCTTGCAGTACACATGAGCCACATAAGAAGGCTCGCATGCCAACATTATTTCTAACACAGTCAACCTAGAAACAACCTGAACATCCATCAAGAAACTGAAGCCAAACTGAGATGGATTCCAACAACGCACACGGACCGGAAGGACAAAAGACCAAAACACTGCTCTGTGCGGCAGTGCGGCAGTGCGTCACCATTCTCACAATCAGCCAAAGAAGCCAGAGACTGAGAGGTGCACACTACACGGTTCTAAGTGTTAAACTTCTAAGACGGCAAAGGTGCTAAAAAAGGAAGATGGAAGATGCTTTGGGGGAACAAGAGGGGACCAGGTGCTTCCGGTCTGCTTGGCAAGTTCTATTTCTAGGCTGGTGGCAGTTACACAGGTATGTTTACTCTGAGGTAATTCCTTCAGCTGCACACTTATGGTTTGTATACTCTGCTACGTGTTGCACTTAGTGCATAAAAAGTTAGTAAGAAGAATGTATACTGAATGGTGGCAAGTGCTTTCCTAGCACCTATGAAAACAATCAAAAAAATTCTCCAGAAGCCTATTAATACAGTCTAGGACCAACAAGAAAGAAGAAAAACTACTAGATAAGTTAAGTAGGAGGACTGTAACCTAAAGCATCAATAACTATTTCAAGTGCTTAACCGTGAGTTACTAGGAAGCTCCACATGGAATCCCGGAATGAGAGAAGTCCCCACTGAAATAAAAGCTTGTAAAGGGTCAGAATTCACTGAAGAAGCTATGCATCAGCCACCAAAGGCAGCAGAGAAGTTCACTGGCTCCACTCTTCTGGACTTCCTGTGCAGACAGACACCCTCTGGAAGTACGTGGGAAAGTGCAATAAACTATATTAGCAGATATGCTAATTTGAACAATTCTTTCATTCTGAAATAAAACCATTGTAGTCTCTTGATATGTTTATATTCCATTTATACTGTGATTAATCTATAAATTATGGCCTTTGTGTATAGAAAATTATTAAAGTATTTGGGTTATTAATCCTACAAACACCAACCACTAATATTTTTGTTTCTAATTATTTCTCAGTTGATTCTTTGTGTGGTGCATGATGTGTGTGATATGCATTTCCGGCCTGCATACTGAGGCCAGAGGAGAACTTTCGAGAGATGGTTCTCTCCTTGTACCACTTCATGGGTTCTAGGGATTAAACTCTGGTCACCAGGTTTGCATAGCAAGCACCCTTACTCCTTTCTCTGCTGAGAAATCTCACTGACCCCTCAGTTGATATTTATTTTACAAAACTAATCAATTTACTTGTAAATAATATCTCCCTTCATTAGCATTTTTGGATCTTACCCATTTTTATCTGAGTTTCATTATAACTTAGGTCTTTAAAAAACCAATCTGTTCACTGAGCTAAGAATATAAAAGCAGTAATGGTGGGAAGAGAGAAACTGTTTACGAGACTTCTACAATAATTCAAATGATGGAGGTGGCACAAAAGGAGAAGAGGGGTAGGTCAGGTGACTTTAGTGGTAGAGATAGTAGAAGTGAATAGACTTTAGGATGTATTGATCAGTGGGGCCAGTAAGATTACCTGAAGGACTAAACATGGATGATGCAAGAAATAAAAATAGTCTATGAGAGTGCCTGTCTATGTGTCTGTGCTACATGAATGTGAGTGTACAAATGCACACACCCATGCCCATGCATGCAGAAACTTGGGATGACTTCCTCTATTGCTCTCTATCTTATTGCCTTGAGACGGTCTCTCACTGAACTGGAAGTTCACCCTTTCATTTAAGCTGGCTGATCAGCAAGCTGCTGGGATCTATCTGCCTGTATCCACTGGCCAGTGCTAGGGTTGCAGGCACATACAGTCCACACATCGCTTTTGAGGGCAGGTGCTGTGGATTCAAACCCGGATGCTTAACTCATGTTTACACAGCTAGTATTCACATCTACTGAGCCACCTCAGCAGCCCAAGAATGATTTTAAGGTGTTTATCCTACAGCTAAACAGGAATGTTGATTGGCATTAGGTAAAATAAAGAACCCTGCAGGTAGAACTGGTTGGAGGCATGAATTAGGAGTTCAATTTGGGAGGCTGTGGATTTAGGATATCAAAAGCACAGACACTGAATGCTAAAGGAACAGGCCAACCGATGTCTCAAACATGAACGACTTTCTACTGCCATGATTAAGGACACAGAATCCTTCCATAGCATACACTCTACTGCAAAGGCTTCCTTCATAAATTTAAAAAAAGATAGCATTCTCTGGAAGAAAACTGACTATACATTGATAGCCACAAGTATGGAGAAACAAAGTGTCACCTCTTCTAAAGTAGAGCTGAAAGACCCAATTCCTCCTACAGAACATTTCAGCATCCATGAAGTGAACACAGGACGAGGATTCTTAGTACAGCAGTAATAGTATAGACAGTTGTTCTATGTCGTTAGTCAGTCTGAAGAAAAGAGAGAAGAGTGATGTCACAATTCCTGGCTCTAGAGCTGCAGTCATTCTGTGCCTCAGAGGGACAGTCAAGTTGATTCCAGAAAAAATCGTTCCAATTTAAACATCTAAATTGTAAGACCTCAAGGTTTCTTAATTTCCAGTATAACATACTTTGCTTTGTTCCATGCTACTTCCTGCAATAAACGTCAGTAGGAACAAAACCTGTGCAGATGGGAAAACTGAAGTGTGTAGTCAGTGTGACATATATACTAAAAAGAGATTCAAAATTAGAATCTCCATCTCCCACATCCCTGCTACCTACTCCTCAAAGAATCTACCTAATAAAAAGCTACCAAAATATAGTAAATATGAAGTGATAAAGGTACTTTTTTTACAAATGTGATTTGAATATACTTCAATAATCACAATATGGACAATTACCATCGACCACCGCTGAATACTGTATGAATGAAATAATTCCATAGAGCTTATGCTGGCTTTCTACTTGTCTACAACTTAAAAAAAAAAAATCCATACAATGCTTTGTAGAAAATGCTTTCTTTTCATTCTGCATGACATCAGAGCTACTATTTTTTGTTTTTATCAGCTGAAGACAATAATGAGCAAAATGCTTCTATATCCTTTGGTATATATTTTGCATATGGCCAATAAAATGTATTACAAAACATTTTCCATTTTAAGCTTGTTATTTGGCAGAAAATCTCCCACAGAGCTTAACTTATTATTATTATTTGCTACAGACTCTTCCTAAAAGCAAGAGCAGCCCGTTTTCTCCAGATGACTCATTAACTAAAGGCACAGCAGAATGAAGTGTTCCAACTTGAAATACCAACAGCTAAATATAACCTTCCACACAACATTAGAAAACTCAGTCTCTCTTAGTCTGAGAGCCATCATGAAGGGTCACCCTCACAAAGCACATGCAGCTCCTGGTGTAATCAGGAACAATAAGGAAAAAACACTGGGCCTCTGTGGAGGTTTCTTTAAAAAGAATTCAGAAAAAAAAAAAGCAAAATCTTCATAAATCATTAAAACAAACAAAAATGATGGCATTCTTTCTCTCTCACCCCTAAGTTAAAATACTAATGTCTTATGTAAAAGCCCTTATCAATATATTAACTTGTCAAAAATACCAAAATTTATAAACCATCCAAAGTGTAAACTGGAAAACCTTTCAGCCATTACAAGTGAGACACAGTCACAACTAGCTCATTGGAAGTTACCCTTCAGAAGAACAGTGAAATACTTAGTAAATCTTACAAAAATATTAAATTATTTTCCTAGATGCGTATCTTGAATATAAAATGTAGCATCCAAAATTGACAATCAGAAGTACTGATGTGTTTCAAGTTGAGTGGTAAGAAAGGCTAGGAGCAACTGACAAGGTGAAGCTGACAGCGAGACAGAGGAGAACGCAGCAAGAACTTCTGACAGCCTGCCTCCTTGGGTCTCGGCACCCCTGAAGCCCAACCAAGCCGCTGTTCTTGTGTGAGTGCAGTCTGGACACATGACTAAATCCTTGTTTAGCCAGGATTGCTCTAGTTAGACTTCCTGTCTTGATAGCATGAACCCTAAACACATGGAAAATATTATTCTGAGAAAGAATGAACTGGTTTTCCATATGGTTACAGGAAGACATGGATTTTCAGGTACACTATGACATCATACACTTCATCTTTCCCTGTCTGCAAAGGAGAATTATTTATGCCCACTGTGGGTACACTGTGTCTACTGCTTTTGCAGAGGATATAAGTTCAGTTCCCAGAACCCACGTCAGGCAGCTCACAACCTCCTGTAACTACAGCTCCAAATGATCTTCTGGCTTCCAACGGACACCAGGACACATATGCTCATACCTGCACACAGAGACACACACATACATATTTTAAATTAAAATAAAATCTGAGAAAAAAATGGGAGTGGAGGCAGTCATCCAAAAAATTCAGTGTCTGACATAAAGTATTTCTAAATCAAATAAACTTGTAAATGCAAACAATTTTTTAAGTTTTATACAAAATAGATTTATATAACATGTGAATTTACTATAGTAAATATTTTTCGTATCTACTAAGTCAATTCATTTGCCATTTACATAATAATGATAATAATAATAATAATAATAATAATAATAATAATAAAAAGACACAATGTCTACCTAGCTGTATTTCTTGTTCTTCTGGGCAACCCATTAAATACAGATTCCTTGAGCTCTAGCTTGACCCTTCCCACTTCGATTTATTCTGAATGGTCATATCCACTCATCCCCACATATATGTGTTGGTGATTCATAAATAATGCCAACTGGTATTTCCATTAAGCCCTAAGACAAAGAGCCATCTACTTAAGACCTCATCTTTCTAATACCCAGATATATGACCATGAAAAATTGCTGGTCCTCGGTTTCTCACCTGAAAATTTTACGATAATAATAGCAACTACTTCTGTGACTGTTTTTGTGACTATTGCATTTGTAATACTGGCAAATCACTTGTTACTGTGAATTACGTGGTAGATCTGAAGTCTACAGTTTACCTGCCACTGCCTTCACTGACCCATGCTGTCACTCTTGGAGAAGTTAACTTAACTATCCCTGACTACCAGAATGGATAGTTTCTTTCTGCAGACCCAGTTTGAGGCCAGCAAGATTATGAGAAAATAGAAACAGGAAGCTCAGAAGCTGTTTAAACTCAAGAGAGTCAACATACAGGAAAAGTCCTACAATCTCTATTTTGTTTCCTCCTGGGAATCAGAATGTGCCAGGGGCATTGGCCTTTCAGTGAAGTCCTGGCAATTAAAGCAGTTTCAATGGCCACAGTTGGCCAAACTGTTTGAAGAACATACTTCCATAAAAATCTAGGAGACTATTTAGGAAGTAATTTACAAAAGCATGTATGTCGAGCATATTAAATACTTAATTAAATGTCTTACATAAGGTTCTATACATCATCATTAATACAGCTTAATTCGAATTGACACATTCACCCTACTCATCGTGTATTGTACCCTGAGAATAATTTTTCTCGTTGTCTTTGTCCATAGTATTTTCACAACAGGTATCAAAAGTGTTCTAAGATTACAAATAAGAGCCCCAAGAACTTAAGATAACCTGGTCTACTGTTCACCTCACTAAGCTCAAGCCAGAGCAAATCAGAACTTACCACTATTCCCCAGAGCAATGACTATAACTTCTCTATATTGTTTTGTTTCTTGTTTTTCTCCAATAAATACTCAACAATTTATCATGGCCAAAAGACTATATTGTCTACTGGTGATTTTCAGACACTGTGAATGAAAAACAGTGCTAACAAATATCTCATTTTATACCAAAAAAGTCATTTAATAATACTATACTAGAAGATAGCAATGAACCATAAAGGTTCAGTAAAATAATGAATGAAATAAAAATGAAAATATAACATTTGTACACACATATTTTCTGGGAAATGTCATCTGTTCTCATCATTATACTGTGGTCAATGGTTCTTAATGCCATAGACAGCTTTAAAAGCAGCAAAACAATTTCTTCATTAAGGTGGTTACATCCAACAAAGGAATAAAAACTAAATCTTATAACTCTTAAAAGCTTAAGGGAATTATTACATTTTATGGCTATTCATAACATTTTAGTACATTCTAAATGATCCAACTACAGTGTCTTTTCATAAGTACTTTGGTATCACCATGCAATTTTAATCCATATGCTTAAGTCCCTTTCACAGTTTATAGGAACAAAGCAGGTTTGATTCATAAACAATGCCCTGCAGTCAAACATGCTCATGAGGTATTAATTTACAACTTCATCTGTGACCAGTTAAACTGCATGTGAAATCTTAAACATCCTTAAAAAGCTCACCACAAATAGTTCAATAAGAGATTTTTGGGTAACATTACTTTAACAAAAAACATGTAAGATTAAATTCTATTGTAAAATAAAACCAAATGCCACTTACTTTTGAGGATCACTCACTAACAAAACTTTTAAACTGTCACCTTTAGCATCTAAAATATTAATTAAAAATGTTAGCACTAGTATCAAAAACACGCGCTTTAGAAGATTTGGCAACAGAAGTCATGAATGAAAAGAAAGCAACTTTGTAAAGAAAATACATATACTTCAACAAATCAAATGCTTTTTGAATTGGTCCAAGAAGCCAGGGATGCTAAAACGTCAGGACAACACAAATCAAACCAAAACAAAAGATTAAAATTACCAACCTTACCAAACAAAATGTCAGGTCCACATGAGTTACGGACAAAAACAGAAATAATGGAACGACATGATAAAACTTTTCAATTTAGCTTGTTTTACCAAAAACAATAGTTGCTAATGTTTCAAAATTTGCATTTTTGATCTTCACATTTATGTAAATTGAACCTTACAATGTTTGTTTATTCAGGACTTTTTCTGGCTAACAGTACCAATAATTATTTAGATTGTTGTCCTAGCTCAGAGAAATTCTTTCACCTACTAAAAAGCCCAGTGCTGGAGGGTAGAGGGCTCCGTGTTATCTTAAGGCTTAATACTATCCTCACAGACCTAAGTTTCTTCCTTAACGTGATGCCTTTGTTCTAACAGTTTCTGAATAGCCACATTAGTTAAAAGTGTGACTTTACTTACTGTCTAAAAATTAGAAGAAAGAATGTCTTCTTCTTTCTTGTGCTTCTTTCCCCTCCACACCCCCAAAATGTTCTCAATGAATTTCATCAAGTCTATTGGCCAGTCATTATTCAATAGCTTACAACAGGAAGAAAATAGTCACAATTGGTATGTATTAATACAGATTTAGTACCGGAAGGAAAAGAACCACACAGTAGCTCAAAAGGACAAGGATATCTGATGCAGAGAAACTGAGGCAGCCAATCAACGTCATCAAACATAAAGCACCAAATCAACACTATCCTACAACTACAAATGACCATCCACCAGTTATTATTTTCTTTACCTGCCGCAAATGAATATCGCACATACTTTTCATAACTTTTAATATGCTAATTATGAATACCTGAATCTGTATAGGAACATAATCCAAATGACTGAGGAAAAATAAAAGCTGCTATTTAGACCTGGGCAGATTAAACCAAAGGAACTCAATGCACACACAGATTTTTGATTGCTCCTAAATCCTCACTAGAACTACTCTCAACATTAAATGTAACAGCAAAGAAAATAACTGCAACACAGGACGGTGAAAAGCAGAGAACAGCAATGATTAATTCATGAGAGTCAAGAATGTTGAGTTCTACGTGCGAGTAGAAAAGCCCGGAAGAAATCTGGAATGCAAACAAATGCCTACTGTCATCCCACCCCAAAGAGGCACACTGGTAGCATTAGGATCTTTAAGTACAGAGTGATGCTAGAAACAGAGACGCACACCTTGAACCCCAGAGCAGAGGAGGCAAAGGCAGGCAAATATGAGCTCCAGGACAACCACATCTGCAGAGAGAGAGACTCTGACTCAAAAACTAAACAGAGGAACAGAACAGAGTGAAGGTGCACCATCCAAGTTTAAGAAGCAGCTAAACCCTGAGACTCCCCTCTATGCACAAGATGGTCTGTTTCTGTCATCCAGGCAGACTGCAGTGCCATTTTCTACAGCAGATAAACAGAGAACAGAAGGATGCTATGGTAGCAGAAAGGCTAATACAAACTTGGCAAACTAAACTCAGACTTCCAATTTTATTTTCTTTCTTGGATCCTAGAAGGCAAGAAACAGTATCTCCCTAGAACCAAGCCAATCTAAGAAACAACCAAACATCAACATCATGAAACACCACCAAACATTTTACAGTGATTCAGTTGACAAGTCCCATCCCATGCAAATTACTATCATTTAATGTCCCACTATTTAACAGAGAAATCAAGATCACCATACATTTGAATGAAACTGCTGAGGAGAAAACCAAATTAAAAAAAAAAAAAGAAAGTAATGGAAACCTGAAGAAAAATAAAATATACTATGGAACAAATGAGAAAAAAATGGTATTCTCACAGAAATGAAGATAAATACTGCATCCATAGGACAAGAACCAATTCTATTTTAAAATTAATTAAAAATTAAAAATTTTAATT
>CABHPQ010137271.1:0-47448 GCA_902168405.1 Peromyscus aztecus | reverse complement strand
GGTCATGTGGTTGGGTTTACAACCAATGAGAAGGCAGAACAGAAAGTCTTTATAAAGACAAACACACAGGAAGTAGCTCTCTTTTGGAGAGGTAGGACCACTGCCATAGTGAAGGGTAAGGTGTTTAGCTCTTAGCTATTGCTCTGACCTCTTGGCTTTTATCTCTGTATTGACTCTGTGTTTCTTATTCAATAAGATGATTGGTTACTTCTACACATATTTAATGGCCTTATGAGGTTCTTGAATTTAAAAATTATTGTCCTAAAAGGTAATATTTTATTCAAATCAGATTTTTTGAATTATCATTAGTGCTGAGAATACAGGTTGGGATTAGAGTGTTTGCCTTGCTTATACATGGCCCTAGGTTTAATCCTCACAACGAGAAAATCAAAACAAAAGTATTATAAATTGTAATTCATTGTAAATTTACTGGAGACTGAATACCCAGGGCATGTCAGACTGTCTATGGGTCATCTTATACATATATGAAATGTCATCGTGTACCAATCTGTACCTACAACTTCTTTTCATTTAGTCCATATATGAAAAGTGACTATTGTTTAAGAACTTATTCATGCCATTACCAGGTCCATCAGTCATCAACATCTTGGTATTGGTTTCATACAAGTCTAGAGCCCATAAATATATATGTATGTGTTCCTTATTTTGCAACTAGATTCTGTACTTTCTCATTATCAGTTAAATTAAATGTATCTGCCTTAGCAGCTCAAAACAATGTAAATGATTAATTTTCTCCCTTCTCTTTTGTCCCTCCAAACCCTCCTGCATACTGTTTTTTGTTTTCTTTCAAATTCATGGCTTCTTTTTCATTAATCATATGAATATACGTAGATACATACATGTCTAAAATATGACCTCTGTGTGTATTTGTATGTGTAGTTTCAGGGCAGAAAATTTGATAGTGGATGTCCAATTGGTGTGTTCTTCCCTGTGGAAGACTATTTCTCCAGTTCTCAGCATCCATTAGACAAAACAACAACAAAAAATTGAATAGGACAAAACAGAATAAAGAAATGCCAGGAAAAAGCACAAGAAACACATATAGACACAGAGACATACATGTCTGCACAGACAGGCTTCTGATAAAAACACAAAATCAGAAGCCATAATATGTACAGAAAGAACTGTAGAGTAAGTAAATAAGTAAATAAATAAACAGTTAAAGAATGTAAAAATAAAATAAACAAGTACCCTGATTAAATATTCTAATAAAAAGAATCTCCAAAGATGCCTCATAATTTCATTATTAATAATCTCATAAAATGCTTACCATTGTTTATTTGAGTGTGTAGAGTTAAGTGGGGGGGTTGCTAAAATATAAATATATAAAAATAAAAATTACAGTGTCTTTTATATAAATGCTGTATTTTTTAATCAAATTTTTCATGTATCAAAGAAGCACATTACTGTGTGAAAGATTTTTCCTGTGGAGATATGAACAAACATGCAGTCACCCCAGATACAAATAAAAATGAAAGATCAAAGTGGGGATAACACCAAAAACTGCTTGCTAAACCAGCGATTTTTCTGGGACTTAATTAGAGGAATGTGAGTAAGTGGTCACTTACAGGAGAAATGTGACTCAAAGATGATTGTGTCCCTAAAGCTTACCCCAGTATGGAAGACAGGTCACTCAAGCTTACCCCAGTATGGATGGCAGGTGACTAAAGCTGGCATTCTGGAGCAGACTGCACAGCATGCCAGCAGCTCAGCAGCGTAGATTGTACGTTTTGTTGGTAGCTCCATTGACCTAAGCCTCTTCCAGCCATCTCCACCAGTCTTTGTTTCTTCTAGGCAGGTCTTCCGGTCTCTGCTTCTTCCAGGCGGCTCAGCCTGTGCCTGTTCTAAGTAGTTCAGCCTATCGGAGTGACTGTTGATAGTTTGGAGGTTTGGGGGGAGAGGTGTTGTTATTTTATTTTTATAAAAGAAAAGAAAATATCTGAGAGATATGCAAGGATCAAGTGATAACCCAAAGCACAAATTCAACACAATGTGAAATGTACTCTTTGAGAAGGAGGGACCTAGTAAATCTGGTCAGTTTCTTGGACTTCCTGAAGCTCTTTTTAGTTACTAACTTCCTTTCTAAGGAATTGCCCTGAAGGATGAGTGTTTCACCTCCCCTTATATCCTATAACTTCCAAGATGGAAATGTTTTATCTTAGAGGAAACCACTATACAACAAGCACATAAATTATATTTTATAAACTAAAATATTAAGAGTAAATTTATTCTACTTTGCCTCCCAATCTTAATAACATTTTTCTCTATATTCCCTCCTATGGTCTCTGTGTATATTCTTTCAGGTGTTATTCTTAGTATTTGCATGTATATCTGTTCATCTATAGATGAAGCCTACTTTCTAACATATATGTATTTTACATATACTGTTAGTATGCAAAATAAGCATCATTGTTTTGTGCATTATGTTCTTTTATATCAACATAAGAGGTGCATATTATGATACACATTTATTTACAATATTTTTAAACACTTGGCTTTATTTATTTATTTATTTTGGGTTTCAAGACAGGATGTCTTGTGTAGGCCTGGATGTCCTGGAACTTGTTCCCTAGACCAGGCTGGCCTCCAACTCACTAGACCTAGATCCACCTGCCTCTGCCTCCTGAGTGCTAGGATCAAAGGCATGCGACACTATGACCCATATTTTTAAATATTTCACATTATTACCTAGTAGAATGCTATGGTAAGTACACCTATTCAGTCTTCTAAAGAAAAGTTAGGCTGTCTCAATGATTTTCTTTATAATAAGAGTCAAGAGTGTCTTCCTTGAAGCTCTCTAGAAAATATCCCTTTTAAATAAGTTGAGCACTAAAACCTTTTTGCTCATTTAGGTCTTCAGTCTCCACAATTACATCTCATGGGCTTGACAATGAGTTTAAACTCCAAATGGTTTAATAAGTGCCAGGCCAATGAAAACCATTTCATGTTTATTCTAGAAATTCTTTAAAAGATAAGAACTTTATATTTTCAAGGAAAATAAACTGACAAACTACTTAGAATTTGAGAACAATTGATAAACACTAAACCAAATTTATTTGTTTGATGATTTGCTGGTTGGTGTTTGTTGGGTGTTTTGTATTTGTTTGTTTTGATTTTGTTTGGTTTGGAGGTTTTGGGGAAGAGGTGTTGTTATTTTATTTTTATAAAAGAAAAGAAAATATCTGAAAGATATGCAAGGATCAAGTGATAATCCAAAGCATAAATGCAACATGATGTGGAATGTACTAACAATCACAGAGCCATGTCTTCTGATGATTAATGAATCTCTAAGAGATAATAAATTACCTTTTATTGAAAAGATCCCTTAAAAGCATCTCAGTGTACAGACTAAATACTGAGAGATGCAAAAGAGCCGAAGGGTTTAAGTGTTGGTGCAGAAGGCACATATCAGAATATAAAAATGTAAGCTCTACATTGCCTAAAGTATATCATAGGTAGAACATGAAGAAATACTTTCAAATATTCTGAAGGCATAATTAGCTTTTGAAAAGCAAGGCAATACTGAGGTACAGAGAAATATGGAGCTATTGTTATCTCCTGATGTTATGGTATTAAGCCAAAGAGCATCATGTGTAAATCACTAAACAAGGAAGATGCCAACTGATAAAGCTAATCATTAAAAAAAAAACTTGGTGTTTCCAAAGACAGGTGATTACTGAGAAACAAAAGTTCTGTCCTAAGAAAATTGAACCAGAGCCTAAATTTTTGGCAAGTTATATGCAGGTCAAAATCTAGTACAGTAATCTTAATGGAGGATTGCTTATTTCTACCCTAATTTTTAATTTAAGATTATAATTTAGAAACAAAGATTCTTCAATTGGTCAAATAACTGAAAATATAAATAATGAAACAGAATTTTATTTTTTTATTTTTATTTTTTCATTTTTCTTTATTAAGAATTTTTCTACTCAATCCACATGCTATCCACAGATCCCCCCGCCTCCCTCCTCCCACCCCAAAGCCCTCTTTCCCATGACACCCCACATCCCCACATCACCCAAATTGAGGTCTCCCATGGGGAGTCAACAGAGCCCAGCACACTGAGCCTAGGCAGGTCCAAGTCCCTTCCCACTGCACCAAGGCTGTGCAAGGTGTCACACCACAGGCACCAGATTCGAGAAGCCTGTCCATAGACCAGGGACCAATCCCCCTGTCTGGGTGCCCCCCAAACAGTTTGAGCCAAACAACCGTCTTCCGTGTCCAGAAGGCCTAGTCCAGTCCCATGGGGGCTCCACAGCCACCAGTTCACAGTTCATGGGCTTCCACTAGTGTGGCCGGTCATCTCTGCACATCCTCCCATCATGATCTGGAAGTCCCTCACCTGCAGTATCTCTCCTCTCTCTCATCAATTGGATTCCCAGATCTCAGCCTGGTGCCTGGTCATGGATCTCTGTATCTGCCTCCATCTGTCACTGGACAAAGGCTCTATGATGACAGCTAGGTTATTTTCTAGACTGGTCACCAGAGTAGACCAGTCCAGGCACCCTCTGGACCACTGCCAGCAGACCCAGGTGGGGTCAACCTTGTGGATTCCTGAGAGCCTCCCCAGCACCCTGCCTCTTCCTATTCCCATGATGCCCTCATCTATCATGGTATCTTCCTCCCTGCCCTCCCACTCTGTCTCTGTTCCAGCTTGACCCTCCCATTTCCCTATGTTCTCACCCCCCACTCCTCACCCTCTGCCACCCCCACACACACACCCAGTCCACTCATCTCATCTACTTCTCCTTCACAGGGTCATCCATGTGTCCCTCCTAGGGTCTTTTCCTGTTAGCTAGCCTCTCTGGAGTTGTGGGTTGCAGTCTGGCCATCCCTTCCCTCCCATTTAGTATCCACTTATGAGTGAGTACATACCATGTTTGTCCTTCTGAGTCTGGGTTACCTCACTCAAGATGATATTTTCTAGAACCATCCATTTGCCTGCAAACCTCATGATGTCATTGTTTTTTACTACTGAGTAGTACTCCATTGTGCATATGTGCCATATTTTCTTTATCCGTTCTTCAGTTGAGGGGCATCTAGGTTGTTTCCAGGTTCTTGTTATTAGGAATAATGCTGATATGAACATAGTTGAGCATGTGTTCTTGTGGTAAGATTGAGCATTCCTTGGGTATATGCCCAAGAGTGGTATAACTGGGTCTTGCGGAAGACTTATTCCCAATTTTCTGAGGAACCACCATACTGATATCCACCAACAGTGGAGGAGTGTTCTCCTTGCTCCACATCCTCTCCAACATAAGCTGTCTTCAGTGTTTTTGATCTTAGCTATTCTGACAGGTGGAAGATGGTATCTCAGAGTTGTGAAACAGAATTTTAAATAGTGGTTACCCTCCAAAAGATTGGTTTGGTGGGAACAAAACAAAATTCTAGATCCACTATGGATCAATCATCATTATTTATTTCCCCAAAGTATGGGTCTCAACCTAAAACTTGAGAATGCTTTTGTCTCAGAGTTACTACTACTGTGATAAAACATCATGACCAAAAGTAACTTGGGGAGGAAAGGATTTGTTTGGTTTGCACTTCAATATCTTTGTTTATCATCAAAGGAAGTCAGGACAGAAACTCAAACAGGGTAGGAACCTGAAGATAGGAACTGATGAAGAGGACATAGACAGGTTCTGCTTAATGGTTTGTTCCTTATGGCTTGCTCAGTCTGCTTTCTTATAGACACCAGGACCATCAGACAAGGGGTGGAACCATTTGGAATGATCAGGGCCCTCCTCAATCAATCACTAATTAAGAAAATGCACTACAGGCTTTTATAGAATGGAGGCTCTTTCTACTCATGACTTTCACTGGTGTCAAGTTGACAAAAACTAGCCAGCACAACTAACCCTTTGTCAAATTGACATACAAACACACTACTGTTAAGCCACAACCTTTCCTTTCTTATTCAACCCCGTGATCACATTTTAATATAAACATCACAATAGAAAACATTTTACAAACTTAAGTCCCACACTCTTTATAAATCCAAACACTTTAAAATTCAGTCTCTTAAAAAAAATTTCAGTCTCCCTTCTGAAATCCAAAGTCTCTTTTATAATCCAAACTCTACAACTGTGGACTCTCATAAAATCAAAAATAAGTTAAATGCTTCCTTACATCAAGAGGGAAGAATGAAGAATCAGGTCACAGTCAGAAACAGATCAAAGTAAAACCAAACTCCAATAGTAAATCACTCAGTGAACAATATCAGGGATATACTCACAATCTTCTGGGTTAGTCCAAAGGTCCTGTGTCACTTCTCATGCTCTGCCCTCTGCAACATACACACCTTGTCCTCTAGGCTCTGACCAGCTCTACTCTGTAGCTGCTGCTGATTCCATAGTATTGGCATCTTCAAAATGCATCTGCTGCAACTGGGCTGCCCTTTTACCAATAGCCTCTCTTGGGCTCTCATGGTGTCAACAAGTCTCAACTTCTCAGCATGACCCATACAATCCTGGGGCTTCAACTCCTTCTGAAGCTGAACCTTCACCAGTGACCTTTTCTGGCCTTTCAGAGTACCAACCCTCAGATGTTTTCTCTGACCCCTCCCTGCCTTCAAAACAAGTGCCACCTGGATGAATCTTACACTACCAAGTTTGGCTGCCAGCATGAGGTACAACCTTGGCTGCTTCTAGAACATAGCTTTTGTGTGCTGACTCTTAGGAACACTTTCCATAAGATTCCAGTACTTCATTGATGCTGTTCTCTTCTTAATCACTGCTGACTTCTCAGCTCCAGCAAATGTTCCTTTCACTTTAGTGGTTTTAGTCTCTTGTTTATCACAGCTGATTCATCAAACACCACACTCTTCACATAAATGGCCTGGTAGAGTAGTTGCGACACTCTGAAACTTCACAAGGTAGGCCTCTGTCTTCTTCATTTCTCTCCACATTCTTATTTTCCAAGATTCCACAGAACAGCTCATCAAACTTTTAATACTCAATGGTTTTTCTAGCCCCAAATTCCCATGACCTTCCACAATCCTCCAGAAACACATGGTCAGGTCTGTCACAGAAATATTCCACTTCCTTGGCACCAATTTCATCCTAGTTAGGATTACTGTTGCTGTGATATAACACCACAACCAAAAGCAAGTTGGGGAATAAGGGGTTTATTTGGATTACACTTCCACAACATTATTCATCATTGAAGAAAGACAGGACAGGATCTCAAACAAGGCAGAAACAGAGGCAGGAGCTGGTGAAGAAGCCATGGAGGTATGCTGCTTACTGCCTTGCTCTCTATGGTTTGCTAAGCCTTAGAGACTGAAAGGAGAAAGAGCTGAGGATGACGTTAACAAACTTGCTTAAATAAACATTATTCAAATAGGTTTTCTATTTGGCCTATACTATTTTTCTTGTTTTTTTTTCTTCTAAGGTAGAGTATTTTTAAAATCTATCTTCTGAATAAAATTAGTAAATCTAGTTTTGATCTCCACAGTGAAACTGAGTCCAGACACTTTTCTTCCTTGAGATAATTCACTCACATGTATTTATCTTTTCTGCATAGATGTGACTCAGCATGGTTTGCTATTTGATATTATTCATTATCCTATTTTACAGTGCAGAAAAAGTTGGGAGCTGAGATTTCCGCCCCCTCTTCATTCTCTTCTTGACTTTCATGAGTTCCTTTAGTCAAAGAAGTACTTATTTTAGGTTGAACAACCAGGAAGTCTTGGAGAATGATTCATTTTTCCCCCTAAGAAACCATATAAAGTTTCCTGACAGGCAGTAATTCTTGAACAGTCACAAAATAACAGTTTCCTTGACTCACATTCAGTTACAAGGCTGGAATTCCTCTCCCACTTTGTTATGTGGTATACATACTGGAAACTCATTTCTGTTTAATGTGATGTAAACCAGACTCACTAGGAAGTGAGTATCTTAACTCACAGAACTCTGCAATCTTGTTTGTCTGCCTAGGCGAGCTAATCTGATTGTAATCATGTTACTTATCTTTTAATTTCTTTTGAGGCTGGTGCACATCAGAAGTGGCATTCAGCTGGGGATAACACAGGTAAAATTGATTTTTATCACATTTAAATGATTCAGAGCTTCAGTGTGCTTTTAGATATGCAATCTTAAACCACCTTAGGGTGGGAATCCAACATAGAAACCACAGGCATAAACCCAATGGAGAAGAATAACAAGACTGTAATAATGTAAACACAATTATAAGTAAAGTCCCAGTGATTCTGATCCTCATCGACTTTTTCATATCAAATTAGCCATGAATAATCATTTAAAAATATACACATATTTTATTGAAGAACTAGGAAAACTATTATTGCTCAAACAATGCCTGATTGCCTTCTCCCTCTTGAATTGGGTTCACCTACAACATCAAAAACAAATAGTAAGGAAAGTAATATTTTATGTAAACTAAATTAATGGAAGACAGATAAAAGCATCAGTTAGTAGCTAAGTCATTTTAAAATGAAGCACACTGGGTAAAATAGTACATAATACCTACTTATTGTGCAAAAAATAGGAACTGTAAGATGTGAAGATGATGTCGTTCAGTTCATGATTTGAGGAAAGTTGGGAAGGTTTCTGTTTCAAGCTATTGAGTTATAGAGTCTCGCAAGGTCTCTCTTGCAAGAATCAAGAGTGTTGAGGCAGATACTTGAGTAGAGGATTTGCCCAGAGACAAGTGGGAGCACAGGCATCCAGACAGGGGAAACCAGATCTAAAATGATAAATTCCTGCTGGTGGAAGTCACAGCAGGTGAATGGAGTTGGGAAGAGTGATCAATAATAGCACTGCTTCTAGCAAGTCCTAAATTGAAATAACTAGGAGTCCACTATTAGAGAACTACATTAACTACATGAGACATACAAAGGGAATAACTATATACAAATGATAGATAGATATTACCTTATGCAATATTTATATAATGAGATAGAAAGAGAAAAACAACTTCTGAGACAAAATAAAAGGCAAAAAATATCAATTTAGATTGTATTTCAAGATTTTTTTCATACTACTTTCCAAGCTTACGTGCTACAAATAAAGCACACACATGTAAAAAAAAAAATGTAAACACACCAGAACCTGATATACTAGTTTGGTGATATTTGAGTATGGAAATACTGGAAGAGATTGTTTTTTAAAAGATTATACATCTGTTTCTGTTTTTCTATATAATTTATATATTTACACACACATTTAGTTAATGTAGAAAGAAAACAATGGCATAAATGACATGAAAAGAATCATTAAATGTGGAGAGAGAGTTCTGGGGGTTTATGGTAGGGATCAAACTGATGGCTGGCTGTGTATTACCAGGAAAATCAACTACGAAGAAAATACAATTAGTTCAAGTTTCTCTGATCTCGTTATCTAGGGATTGGGATTACAAGTAACAGATGCTGTTCACATAACTGAAATACATATGAAGTGTCTTTAAAATACAACCATATATAACAGGCTCAGAATAAGGCTGGAGCATGAGAAGAAATACATGATGTAATCAATTTATAAAGTGTTTAATTTGGCTCATAGACTCGGAGATTTGAATACAGGATCCATTGCCTTCCTCCCCTCACCCCACACCCTTTAGTAGTTTTTATGTTCTTCCATAATTTTTGAAAGATAAGTCACATATGCAGCACACACAGCCGCAGGGAGGAGAGGTATGTTCTGACACAGAGCTTCAGGTGATGCAGAAGCCCTGGAGGCTGGAATGGCTCCCTCAGTGCCATTAAGGCCTCACTGTAGCTGATCAGAGTGTGGTGCTAGACAAGAAGCAGAGATTCTTTGGAAAGCAGAGCCAGGCTAAATGCCTCAGTGTCTCTCCCTAGTGGCTTACATCTAACAGCTAGGGCTTGTGTGCCAAAGGTTCCACAAGCTACAAAAACATTACCATGAGCTGGGGAGTGAGTGTTTCAAAATATGAACACTTGGGGAAATTTTACATTCAAACCACAACTACCAGGTTGCTTTTAGGCCTCTAACAAATCAGAACATCACAGCAAGAGTGCACACAAGATCAAAATCATTCACTGCTCTGCCAGAATGTGAACGAGAAAGAAAAAGAAAAAGTAGTAGATTAGGTGCCAAAATCTTTAAATCTTCTTTCCCATTGACCTAAATCACTAAGGCCATCCAAGCCTGACTTCTTAAGGCTTTCCTACCTCTCCAAACCAGGGTATGCTGAAGACATAGCCTTTACCATGTGGACAGTTGGGAAACAGTTAACCAAACACCAAATTTAGTAAAAATTTTAATGTGTTTTCAGATTCTGCATCTCAGCCTTATTAAATAAAGACAACTCTATTTAATGTAGTATGTATCTGATGTGAGTAATACCATAAGATATATATGTTCTTGTTTAAAACTTGTATTTGGTGTTTGGCCATCCCATCACCAGAGTAGGTATGCAGAGATCCACGACCACACCCCAGGTGGAGCACCAGGATTCCAATCAGCGAGAGAGAGGAGGGATTATATGAGCAAGAGATATTGAGACCATGATTGGAAAAAGCACAGGGACAAATAGACAAACTAGCGGAAATGCATGAAATGGGAACCATTATATACTAGCCAACCCCACCCTTGGGCTTTTCATTGATACCAGAGATGATGGGATCAACTCTTTAGATTCATTTACCAATCCCAATTTGCTGCTGGTTTGAGTTTTTTGTTGTTATTGTTGTTGTTTTATTTGTTTGTGGTGGGTTTTTTTTTTTTTTTTTTGGTTTTGGTTGGTTGGTTTTTGAGACAGGGTTTTTCCTGTGTAACCACTCTGACTGTCTTGGAACTTGCTTTGTAGAGGAGGCTGACCCTGAATTCACAGAGATCCACCTGCCTCTGCTTCTCAAGTGCTGGGATTAAAGATACACCACCACTGCCTGGGTACTGGTTTGATCTTTTGTTATTTGGTGGTGGTGTTTGTCTTGTTTTGCCAAGGGTCATATTTAATTCCTAAAGAGATAATTTGTCTCATTTTTGCAACACTATATGGGTTCATCTCAAAAGTACTTCAACAATCTCTAAACTACAAATGGGAGTGTAAATTTTGCTAGCAGAAAGAAAGAATAGGTTGAGAAGTTTATTGATAATTATTGTATACATGGACCTACTTATACATGTTAATAATAGTGAACAGAGATGTTGAAATGACTTCACCCTTAAGACAGACAATAAGTGAATAAGAAGAGAAAGACAAGGGATAGACAACAAAATGGAAGAAATATTTAGTACTGGCTCATAATTTTCTAAGCTTAATAAAATGAATTTCCATATGCATCTTATGCCTAAGACTGTCAGTAAGTCCCATGAAAGATGAATACACAGAAAACCATATCCAAGTTCATCATACTACAGTCTCTGGAAATCAAAGATAAATAGAAATTTTCATGAGCACAGAAAGAGAGAACATATACTATCAAAGACAGCAATGATGATTATTGAGGGGAACATTCTCAGGAGAAACAATTCAAATCAGAGGGGAAAGGCACTATATTCAAATTAATTTTTAAAAGTCAAACCAGAATCTTATTTACAATAAAAATAACTATCAAAGCCAAACATGAAATAAACACACTTTTGTGACACACGAAAGCTGAAAGAATATACTTGTAGTCGAATTTCAACACAAGACATGCTGCAATTTGTTCCTCAAGTTGGCACAGGATGGAGAAATGGAAGCTTGAATGTAACACACGAAGACAATAACCGAAGTGGGTATCCGTGGAGTAAAGATGAAGACTACCACTTACTTTATTAGTTTTTTTCTATAAAAATGTTTTTCCTATGAAAGTATGTAGATATATGTATATATGATTTTAGAAATGATCGCTTTTTGAAGATAAATTGTGGTCATATATTCTGAATTTACTGTGTACATAGAATTTCAATACAGGAAAACAGAAGAATGGAAAATCAGAGTTGTAAGTAGAATTATTCTTTGGAAAGTTTTCTGCTGTTATTTTGTGGTAGCTTTTTTTATTATTTAAAAGTAGATTGTGATAAATTAAAAATTCATGTTATAATCTCTATATTGTGCACTAACATATAACACAATAAAGTGGAACTAAAATCATTGTAATAGAATAAACAGATTGTCAAATTGAATACAAAACAAGTTTCATTGTACACTGACTACAAAAACTCACTCTGCGTGTAAAGAAACAGATACCATAAACAAAAAAATCAACACATCATAGAAACAATAAATAAAATGCTAGCATGAATATATACTAATAGAGATAAAATAGATTTCAAAAGCAAAATTAAGCCAGGGATTGGAAGACAAATAAGTTGTAATGATAAGTTAGGAATTTCACACGAAAAAAATATGTATCGGCAACACTAGAGAAAGCCGGTGTCTTAGTTATGGTTTTTGTTGCTATGAAGGGGCATCATGACCATGGCAACTCTTATAAGGAAAACATTTAATTGGAGTGGCTCACTTACAGTTCAGAGTTTCGATCTATTATCATCATGGTAGGACATGTTGGTATGTAGGCAGATGTGGTGATAGAGGGGTAGCTGAGAGTCCTACATCTTGGAGGCAACAGGAAATGGTCTCAGAGACTGGGCAACATCTTGAACATAGGAAACCTCAAAGCCCAATGCAGCAGTGACATGGTTCTTCCAACAAGTTCATACCTACTTCAACAAAGCTGCACCTCCTAATAGCACCACTCTCTATGAGCTTATGGGGGTGAATTACATACAAAGTACTACAGCTAGTGTAGAATAGTCAGTGATAGAAGTAAAGAGAAAAATAGGTAAACGTACAGTTATAAACAACCATCATTGACAAAGTAACACCCTTCATGGGAAATAATTATTTGTTCCAAACACTATGGAAAGAAATATGACAATTCTTTCCCAAATACAAATAGTACTATTATAATACCCAGCAATTTCACCTTCAGATGTATATATCGTGAATACAAACCAATGTAAATTGAACAAACAGAAAAATCTATACTTTAAAAATTTGATAAAACATTTACGACAGTGTGGTGATTCATACCTTTAATCCCAACACTCAAAAGAGCAAAGGCAAACTGATTTCTGTAGGTTTGAGACCGGCCGGGCCTACATAGTCAATCCCAGACCAGCCAGAGTTACACAGTGAAAAACTGTTTCATGGGGTGGGGGTGATTACAGAATGGGATTGTATTCATCAGGGTTTAAAAAAAAATGGGTATAATAAGATTATCCTGTTAAATGAATTAATCAAGGAACAAAAAAAGTAGTATTCTGTGTTTGCTCCTCCTGCGTGGAATCTGGAAAAGAGTGGTATGGGAATTGCAGCGGGACCGTGAAGAGAGAAGGAAGAATCAGTGAGAGTGGGGACTAGGGTGAAGAAAGAAGAATGGAGGCATGGATGTGATTGTGCTCCTTCAGGCACACATTAAAATGTCACAAGGAATCATTGTTTCCTACAGATAATACGCTATTTAGGTAAAGTAGAAATGCACAGGAGGTTGAATGATTACAAACTAAAGAGGAAGTCGGATTGAAAACAGGCTTCATTAAAACTGATAAGTAGTTTTGAACTTTCAGCTGTTTATGCTGCTTTCGTGGCTGAGATCCGAGGACCAGTTGCAGAAGCGAGTTTTCTCTTCCACCATCTGATTCCAAGGGATCAGATTTTTTTCAGCAAGTGCCTTTACCCAATGAGCCCTGAAATCAAACGGAAATATTTTCATCATCAAAATTCAGTACTTGGACTCTTTAGCTGCAAATTTGTAGAAACACAAGGGGAAAACAAAGACTAAAATCCAAAATTTAGAAGTAATCTTTGTGCATTAATAAAATTTCAAATAATTCATTAAAAATAACTAAAGTCTTAAGCAAATACTTGAAATAGAAGAGTCACAGATTTACTTTAAAATATCCTCAGGATTAATTACACATAGAGTAAAATTAAAGCAATAATGAGAAGTCACTTCAGCATCTTTAGTAAAGTTAAAATGAAAAGTTGAATGGCAGCGAATCTTGGCAAGGACAGATCAAGTGCCATTCTAACTAATTGCTGGCAAAGATATAAAATAGCACAAATTCTTTGACATGATTTCAGATAATGTTATCAACTTCTGATCAAGTCAGATAAACGTCTATCATAACAACTTGTGAACACAGATAAACAATTTATGTTGCAATTACAACATGAGAAACCACTGGTAATGAATAACTTGTTAAGACAGCAAATAATTGTTGGCAAATAGGAGACGATGGTAAAAGAGACACAAGGAAAATTTTGGAGTCTACCAAAATGTTCAATGCTGTATCGTGCACTAAAATTTACATTTTTATTATTTTCTTCTATTTTTTTATTTTTTTGAGAAAGGGTGTCATTGTACAGCTAGGTTGGCCTGGAACTAAGATCACAGAGATATGCCTGCCTCTGCCTTAGCCTCTCAAGTGTAGATGAACAGTCTTATTAAATAAGAAACACAGAGTCAATTGCAGAGTTAAAAGCCCAAGAGATCAGAGCAATAGCTAAGAGCTAAAAACCCTTTCTTACCCTTCACTGCCGCTGCTGTCCTTCCCCTCAGCAAAGAGGCCTACTTCCCGTGTGTCTGTCCTTTTATTTACTTTCTGTTCTGCCTTCTCATTGGTTGTAAACCCAACCACATGACCTCCCTGTTACTGCCTGTCTATATAGACCTCCAGGTCTTCTATGGTTGGTATTGAGATTAAAGGCGTGTATCTCCATGCTGTCTGTGTCCTTGAACACACAGAGATCTGCATAGCTCTGCCTCCCAAGTGCTGGGATTAAAGGTGTGTGCCACCACCACCTGACTTTTGCTATTGTTTGCTATTAGCTCTGACCCCGAGGCAAATTTATTTATTAACACACAAATAAAATCACATTTCAGTACAAATAAAATATCACCATACTCAAGTGCTGGGATTAAAGGATTGTGCCACAATACCCACCTCTACTTTTTATTTTTATGCAATTTATGTACAATTTGGAAAAGACAACAATGACAAACTGAAATTATAGCTCCTCAAATAAGTATTAAATCAACAGGAGCTGAGTATAATGATAATAGAGATTTGGAAAATTCAAACAATGCAAGAGTTCTAATCTCTTCTCAAACCCTGATGTCTTGGCAAAGAAGATACACATATCTTGAATAACAAATTTTAACTCCAGTAAAATTAACTGTATCATATATCATATGGCTAATTGTAATTCAAAGTCTCCTCTTGAGTGCAGAAAATGATGGTAATTTAAACTGAAAAAAAAAGTGGAAAGACTTCCTGAACTTTATATATTTGAACTTGACATCTTGCTATTATTTAATAATTTCTTGGAGAGACAGAGTGAAAAGAAACGGTTAATGTCACAATGTCCTTAATGTTTACTGCTCTTTAGGGACTATGTATACAACAGTAGTTCTTGTCATTGCTCCAAAACCTTACTAAGAACATAACATATCAAGACTACAAGAATTTGTTGTATTCAAGTTATAGAGAGAATTCCATAGTAGTTTGCATTATGTTAACATCTTGGTATAAAGCTCTTACCTTCATTCTGAGTACTCTAAGAGATAACTTGATTCATCTTTTCAGTTTTTAGAAAGCTTGCATTCAATAGTTAAAGGTCCCTTTTTCCATCTTCAAAGCAAACTTCATACATCCTTCAGTTTCTATGAAACTCCCCTACCTTATGTTTATAATTGCACTGAGTACAATTGAATAATCTCCTCACATCAATATCCTTAACACCGTGATGCATCTGAAAAGTGGCTTTTGTTATATAAGCTAAAACTAGCACATAGTTTAGGGAATGAAAAGTGTACCTATAGGTAAGGAGCATGTGATTCTGCCTATACCAGTTTATCCTCTGGCCCCCAAAGATACAGAGTTTTCGTCTGAAAACTACATTTGTCTCAACTGCCTCTGTGACTCAATCTATTATACCACAAGATTCAAGTCAGAGTTTTCATCAGTTCAAAGTTTTCCAATCTAATCATCATCATTTACTTCTATTGTCTTTCAAAGTCCTGGCAATAATAATCCACTTGGCTCATATCTCTACCTTTGGCTGAACAGTATTACTTTCTTCTCTATAAAGTTGTAAGACACTGACAATGTCTTAAGTTTCTTCTATCATAAAAGACATATTCCAAATACTAGAATGTGGACATATTCAGGGGACCATTTTTGTATTAATTTTTCATGAATATGTACAATCCAGATGCTGCAGATTATAAGCCTCTACAAGCTTAACTTAACTTAGATCTACCTCCATGATGGCTTTTCTGACTTAGTGGACTGATACTTCTGGCTACTGGAAGGAGGCTTTGCTTTTTCCACATAGAGACCTTCTGGTAATGGCTACTTGGCATGGCAACTGACTTCTCCTGAGTGATCAGTCTCAAATATAAGCATAAGCATAGCAATATTTTTGTCTTTCCACATTCTACTAGTCACATAACCCAGCCCTAACATAATTCAAGACTAAGATAGGACATACAGGAAAATATAAAATATAGAAACTTTCCTCGACAGAAATTTTCATCCACATCATAGGAAAAATCAATATGATTGACAAGAATGTAAATTCTTCATTTTTTAAAGTCTTCAAATCTTCACTATAAATTACTCTTATTTTGTTCAATGGAAAAAGACTGAGTACAAGAAAGTTATATATTTCACAAAAAGTTGGATATCTATCTTTGACATATTAAACATACAAGTAAAAATTAATCTAAGCTACTGATCGCATCTAGTCCATTTAGGCACTAACCTGAGACTCTGATACAGCATTTATTAAATGCATTTAAAAAATTAAATTGTCAAAGATCAAAACCCTGAGTCTAAAGATTTATTTTAGCATATTTTCAAAGGAATGCATTGTTTGCATGGGAATTCAGCCAGTATTTAAAAAAAATCTCCTTGGCTCTAAACTGCATTGTTGTGTAATCACAATTAAAGGGGGGGAGGCCATCTAGTGATTTCTTTAAACAGTCACCAGGGTAGTATTCCAAATAGAAGGATAATTAAATGGACATCTATCCCACATCTTTCTCTTGACTTTAAATAGAAATAACAGTGACCTGTAGAATTGCCCTTACCCCAGCCTAATGTTATAATATTTTAACAAGTTCATTTATTTTGTTTTTCTTTTTAAGAAAAAAAAAAACTGGTGATGCATAGGATAGGACCCAGAATGTGGCTAATCAAATAAAATTTATTTTTCTCTGCTACATGTGAGGGCTTATGAACTAATTTTAGCAATAATCCTTTTCAGAGGAAAAAAATATTAAAGAACAAAAATTGGCTACAAAAGAGGACACAAAATCATAATCTCTGAGATGTTCTTGTACCAAATAGGTATGCTGTACTTATTTCCTAATATGGTCCTAGACACTCTAAAAGAAATTATAGGAACTAACACAGTTTTCAACCTGAAGGAACTTGGGGTGAAAAGTCCTGACTCTGTTAAAATTAAGAGATGTCAATTAGTCACCTTCCTGCTCTAAGCTTCTGCATGGCAAATCCTGGTCAGAAAGGAATTAGAAGGAGGTAACAATGTTAATTTTATTAATGGTCACTCAAAAAGGCAGAGTACAGTAAAGGTGGATTGGAGGACAGAGACAGAACACACACACAAACAGAGTAGTTGACATCTGTAGTTTCTCCTCCAATCCAGATAGTTCAGCACTGAATTCATATACACACATTCAGCTGAATCTGGAAAAACAATTCTCATCCAATACAGCCACAAAAACCTATTCACTTTAGGTATTTATATACATTTGTCTCCCTGTCTGTATGCCTCAAGAAATGCCTAGATCTACAGAGTGGTTTATTCCACAGATTCTTATTTACCACAATCTGACTTACACTGTAATATTTTCTCAATAATGTACTTAGTGATCCACACTGTGTGATTGTGTAGTTGCAAAAAACCACAGCAAAACTCTCAAACAAATTACTAGGAAGATTTTAGAGGGAATCCAACATCTCATTCAGTATTACCTCATTAATTTATATCCAGTTAAGAGAAAAAGAAAACAAATTATAACACAAGAGCTCCAGAGAAACCATTAGAGCACATATTAAAAAGTTGCTTTGAAACATAGTAAACAAGAATTGGGAATGAATTAAAATCATATCATTTCATTTCACTAATGACTAAATATTTAAACAAGTTTGTTTGGCATCTGGAGGACAGCCAATATGAAAGCCTCTTCAATGAAGTTTTTTTTCTTGCTTAGTAAAGCTGCAATTTTCATGTATCTTTCTTCTTGCAGGTTTTGGTGAAAAGTATATATATATACTGAGTGTCAGTGATCAAACCATCAAAATATTTTAGGTTATATCACAGGCCTATGTAAGTTGCCATAGGAATATAAGCAAAATAGTCTAATGATTTTAAAATAGCTGGTACAAAAAGTACAAAATAGCATTGTTCCTAACCATACAAAGAATTTATTAAGAGGCACAAGCAATAAAACTCTTGAGGATAGTAAGATTCCATTCATTTTTCATTTTTTGGACACTAACCAAGAAAATTTATATATATATATATATATATATATATATATATATATATATATACAGACATAAGCACAAATGTGCATGATCACATATAGACACAGAATCCTTTGCTAAAGAGTCTTTTACATTTTGATATTAGAGTCTTTGGACATACTAGGTTACATGTCTACAAGACAAGTCACGTGTCTTGTTGCCGTGATAAATTACCAGACAACAACAACTTAAGGCAGGAAGTGGGGTTTTGACTTCCATTCCAGGCAAGGAAATCACGGCCACCGGATCTTGAAGAAGCTGATTGCATTCGACTCCCATTTAGGAAGCCGAGAGAGATGAATGCTGTTGTTAAGACAGCTTCCTCCTTTTCATGCAGTCCAGGATTTCCAGCTCAAGAATGGTGTCACCCACATTTAAGGTGAATCTACCCACCTCTGTTCATCTAATCTAGATTATTCTTCACTGGTATACCCAAAGGCTAGCCTAATCTAGATTATCTCTAAAGGGCATACCCAGACATTTTCCATCTAGGTGATTCTGGATCCTGCCAAATTGAGATTCAGTATTAACCATATATTAATACTTCTACAAATAGATAATAGCAAAGAATCAGGAGTTAAGAAACAAAAACTCAGGGTAGGAGTGACATCTCAGTGGTTCAGAGGCTGTACTGCTTTTGCAGAGGACCTAAGTTAAATTCTTAGGATTTATATCAGGTGGCTCACAATCACCTGTAACTCCAGCTCCAGGGAATCCCATGCCCTTCTGGCCTCTGTAGGCATATGCACTCATGTGTGCTAACATGTATGAGCTCACACACACACACACACACAAAAAAAAAAACCACACACACAAACACACATATAAATCTTTTGGAGGGACTGGAGAGAGGGCTCGGTGGTTAAGAGCACTGGATGCCCTTCCAGAGGACCCCAGTTCAACTCCCAGCTCCAACAGGGCCACTCACAACTATCTGCAACTCCAGTTCCAGGGAATCCAGCACCCTCATACAGACACACATGCAGGCAAAACACCAATTCACATAAAATAAAAATAAATGAATGATTTTTTTTTAAAAAAAAAGAATAGTTGGAGTGAATTCCCGTTTTCTAATCCCAGTGGTTCAGCCATTTTGGCCAAGCGGAGCAGTCACCACAAAGAGCAACCACACCACTGCTTCCCTGTGAGCTCCGGCTAAATATGGCTCTCTTATTTCCACAGCAAAATGCAGGCCTTTGGAGCCAGCAGGCTCTCTTCAAGGACTTACCAATGTGTAGCAAAAATATTTTTGTGTGAAGAAAATACTCCCTAGTGCACTTGTTTGCAAACTGATGAATTTCTAGATAACTCTAAGTATGTTTGAGGACTATTTTTGATAGTGTGGATCTGGTGCTGAAATGCCTCTAAAGATTCAACACTTCTTTTTCTTTTCTTCCTTTTTTTTTCTTCCTTTTTGCTCACAGCATGTCATACACAGGAGAAACAAAAAGCTGCTTGAGTAGCAATTTCTTATTTTGTACAGTAATTTGTTGTGTTGAACCCAGACCTGTTTCCTGCCTACAAGACAGTAAAGAGCAGTGAAGGGAAATGCAAATTAATATGAAACCCAAATACTCTACTTAGCAGCTTTCGACTTAGTAGACTCAATTGCCAAAAAGAACAGAAAGTGAAGCTTTGCTCTGCTGTTAATTATGCTTTTCTTGCCTGCCAGGAACACTTTTGCCATTACCTAGAAACTGTAAAGAATTGTTTTTTTTTCCCATCCAGAAATTTTTTGGTAATTTAATTACTGTTTATTTCTGTTTTACCCTCCTCTGCTTTAGTTTACATAAAATTCAGCAACTTAAGCAAATACTTTTCTTAATGGCTCTGTGGAGATACACTAACTGAAGTCCATTCAGTTCCTTCAATAAAGTCTACCTAAGTCAAAGCAAAGATTTACTTTTCTGTTTGGTAGTGCATATAAAGTAAAGGAGCATTCAGGTTTCTGATATCTAAATTATTAGGGATAATCTTTTGCATATCCATCTATAACAATTTATATTAATGAAATTTTAATATACTGGAAGTAGAATACATTAATGCATGTGAAATTAATATTACAGATAATTGAGATACTTCTATAATTTACTATTTATACCATACATTAGAAAATCTCAACATTTATGAATGAAGAATTATATTTCCCAATTATTTTCATTGTAGAAATGATAAGCATGGGCTTTTTTTTTTTTTTTTTTTTTTTTTTTGGGTTTTTCGAGACAGGGTTTCTCTGTGTAGCTTTGCACCTTTCCTGGAACTCGCTTGGGAGACCAGGCTGGCCTTGAACTCACAGAGATCCGCCTGCCTCTGCCTCCCGAGTGCTGGGATTAAAGGCATGCGCCGCCGCCGCCGCCGCCGCCGCCGCCGCCACCACCACCACCACCACCGGCAAGCATGGGCTTTATTGTGTATTTCAGAGTTCAGTTTTGAAATTAATAATTATGATAATAACATGGTATGTATTATGATTAACTTTTATTCATTTGTGTTTTTCTATTATCTGATGCTTAAAACTGAAACCATGATTTTTTTTGTTGTTGTTGTTTTGGATAATAAGCACATATGAATTGAAATGTCTTATAAAATTGCTTTATTCTTGTATTTTTATCTGATTACATAGGGTACAAATTATTCATGTAATCACCATGTCTATCATTCCTGGTTGTTACACAGAAGAACAGAATAGCATTTTAGTCACCAAGATCATTAAAGCTTGAGATCTTATTCATTAAATGCCATATAACCTCATGGTGACTGCCTACACTTAATTGACTCTATCCCAAGTATTAAATTACAATTGAATATCTGATAAATCTCGATGTAGTAATATTTTATTTGTGCTGAAATGTGATATTTTATTTGTATGTTAATAAATAAAGTTGCCTGGAAATCAGAGGTCATAGCCAGCCATAAACAGAAGACAGATGGTGGTGGCACACGCCCTTAATCCTATCACATGGCAGGCAGAGTCTCTGTGTGTTCAAGGACACAGCCAAGCAAGGTGACACACGCCTTTAATCCCAGTACAAACCATAGAGACCTGGAGATCTGTATAGACAGGCAGTGAAGTGGAAGTGAGGTGGCTGGGTTAAGAGCCAATGAGAAGGCAGAACAGCAAGGCAATAAAGGTGCAGGTTAGACAGGAAGAGGCTCTCTGGGGAAGTGAAGGCAGTGAGGTGAGCTAAGGTTAGTTTGGTAGCTATCACTATTGCTCTGATCTCTATGGCTTGCACCCTGTATTTGGCTCTGTTTCTTATTTAATAAGACTGTTTAGAAATTCATCTACATCTCCACTTTACTTTTCAATATGAGAATACATGCTGTCCTTTATATGTTAAAGTAGCATTACTGACCAACCATTTGCTTTAAGAAAATTTTCCAGTTATGAGAATAGATTTTCATTGATTCCTATATAAACTGGTTCCTTTAGTAACAAAGAGCATGCATTTTGGACATACCTGGCCATAGTTGGGGGCATGCTTGGTCATCATGGAACAGGGCACAGTTAACTGGGTCCATACATGAGTTGAACTTTGGCATCATTAGTAGTCTGCTGTAATCTGCTGAATACAATAGTCACAACAAGTCTATTGGAAACCCATAACATGCTTAGCCATACACAGTGGATGTACTTTAAAAAAAAATTCTATGTATCAAAGATTCCTGTGAAAAACTATTAAACTTGCTTTTGTACTTTCTCATTTCAGGTGGTGATAAAAAGAAATGCTTTAAATCTGAAGATGCATGGATGATTAATGCTAGTTCCAACAGCCATAGCTTTTTTCTTGTTGCTGTTTTTTTTTTTTTTTTTTTTTTTTATGAAAATACCCTTGCTCTGTATAAAATTTAAAAAAATAAATGTCTCTCTGAGTTATTGGCTAAGGAGCAACCAGTGGCTCCTAAAACAATAGAGACTCTTGTTGAGGACACCACATGCTGTGGTTACATAAAAAAGGTATTTCAAGATGGAATGGAGCTAGAAATTTCCTCCCCACTAGGTAGTATTCATAAGATGAAAGGTGTTATGTAAACTGCTGCATGAAAATAGGTTTCATTGCCTACCTCTCATCCCCAGTTTACTCATGGCAGTCTCATCTATTTCCCCTTTCCAGGGTAATCCATGTGTCTCCCTCGGGGTCCTCCTTGTTAGCTAGCTTCTCTGGAGCTGTAGGTTGTAGTCTGGTTATCCTTTGCTGTACATCTAGTATCCACTTATGGTGAGTACATACCATGTTTGTCCTTCTGAGTCTGGGTCATCTCACTCAGGGTGATATTTTCTAGTTCCATCCATTTGCCTGGAGATTTCATGATATCATTGTTTTTCACTGCTGAGTAGTACTACATTATGTATATGTACCACATTTTCTTTTGTTTGTTTGTTTATTTTATTAAGAAATTTTCTACTCACCCTACATACCACCCACAGAGCCTACCTCCTCCCTCCTCCCACCCTCCAGCCCTCCCTCCCAAGCCACCCCTTATCCCCACATCCTCCAAATCAAGATCTCCCATGGGGAGTCAGCAGAGCCCAGCACACCAAGCCAAGGCAAGTCCAAGCCCCTCCCCGCTGCACCAAGACTGCTCATGGTGCCACACCGCAGGCACTGGGCTCCCAAATGCCTGCCCATGCACCAGGGATGGATCCCGATCCCCTGGACTGGGTGTCCCCCACACAGTTTGGGATAAACAACTGTCTCCTGTATCCAGAGGGCCTATTCCAGTCCCATGGGGGCTCCACAGCTGCAAGACAACAATTCAGTACCACATTTTCTTGATCCATTCTTCAGTTGAGGGGCATCTAGGTTGTTTCTCGGTTCTGACTATTATGAATAATGCTGATATGAACATAGTTGAGCATGTGTCCTTGTGGTATGATTGAGCATTCCTTGGGTATATGCCCAAGAGTGGTATGGCTGGGTCTTGAGGAAGACTGATTCTCAGTTTTCTGGGAAACTGCCATACTGATTTCCAAAGTGGCTGTATAAGTTTGCATTCCCACCAAGAGTGTAGGAGTGTTCCCCTTGCGCCACATCCTCTCCAACATAAGCTGTCTTTAGTGTTTTGATCTTAGGCATTTTGACAGGTGGAAGATGGTATCTCAGAGTCATTTTGATTTGCATTTCCCTGATGACTAAGGATGTTGAGCAATTCCTTAAATGTCTTTCAACCATTTGAAATTCTTCTGTTGAGAATTCTCTGTTTAGCTCTGTAGCCCATTTTTTAATTATATTGTTCATTATTTTGATGTCTAGTTTTGGGGATAAGAACATAAGGGAATGGGATGGTTGAGCTGGAACACAGACGGAGTGGGAGAGCAATGAAAGAGATACCATGATAGAGGGAGACATCATGGGGATAGGGAGAAACTGCATGTGAGGAAAGTTCCCAGGAATCCCCAAGGATGACCCCAGTTTAGACTACTAGCAATAGTGGAGAGGATGCCTGAACTGGCTTACCCTAGTAATCAGATTGATGAATACCCTACCTGTTATCATAGAGCCTTTTTCCAGTAACTGATGGAAGCAGATACAGAAATCAACAGTGAAACACTAGGCTGAACTCTAGGAGTCCAGTCAAAGAGAGAGAGGAGGGATTCTATGAGCAAGGGCATCAAGGTCATGATGGGGAAACTTACAGAGACAACCAAACCAAACTAGTGGGAACTCATGAAATTTAGATCAACACCCGTGGAACCTCCATGGGACTGGACTAGGCCCTCTGCATGGGCAAGACAGTTGTGTAGCTTGATCTGCTTAAGGGGCTCCCTTGCAGTAGGATCAGAATCCATCCCTGGTGTATGGGTAGGCATTTTGGAGCCCACTACCTGTGATGGGACACCTCTCACAGCCTTGAGGCAGGGGGAGAGGCTTGGATCTGCCTCTACTAAATATACCTTCCCATGGGAGGCCTTACCTTCTTGTAGAGGGGAATGGAGGGTGGGCTGGGAGGGGGAGGCTGAAGGGGCGGGAGGAGGGAAGAGGAGGATCTTTGATTGGTACATGAAATGAATAAAAAAATCTTAATAAAAAAATAGGTTTCAAAGGCCTTACCCAGCTGTGGACAATGAATTCCACAATAATGACCTATTAGACATGATGTAGTCACTAGAATAATAATGACATGATTGTTTAGGAGATAACCAATTATTTTCTGCTCAGATGTGAAACCTACTCAACAGGACAAAGTTTATAACTGGTGTTGTAAACCTAGTCAAAATCCTATCCTGGAGATATCACAGGACCTAGGGGAGCTAGGTAATGTGTAAGGATTAGGAGCTAGGGATGCTGTGGTAAATAGACATGGAAAACTATTTCTGAATATTTGTTTATATTCCTCGCCCAGTGCTGTTCTCAGCCTTGTTCAGAAAAGCTTATTTTTGCACTGGACACATGGACTCAGTACAGAGAATAGGTAGCACTTGTATGCTCAGACATAACCTGGACTCTATATCACTTTCACCATGGCCCCACAAACATCATGGAAGAGGGGACTGAAAGAATGCAAGAGTTAGAGGATGGTGAGGAGTACAACGTAACAGTTTCTTCTGGACATGGCATTGTGCTTGCAATCATGAATGTACAGCAGCCGTGACTACCTGAGTAAGACTTGCACAGGTGAAAACATACATGCAACTAGAATAAGTTGGAAAGAACAAAGGAGTTGGCAGGAGTGGGAAACAGAGAAGAGAGGGTAAGGAGAGGTGAGTGTGATCACAATGCGTAGTATACATGTATGGAATTGCCAAAACTTAAATCATAAAAAAAGAAAACTGTTTAATAAAATTTACAAATTTCCAGAGATAGTTCTAGTGATAGTTCTGGCCTTTTGTCTTTTAGTTCATTCAAAATATTTTGTGTTCTCTCAGACTTTCTGTGTAGAATCTCACACTGGGGGTATGTAAAAATCTATACAAAGCCTGAAGTGTGCTTTGGACTTTGCATCCTGCTCTAGATTTCCCTATCAGAACACTTGATTGGGATGATACCAATGTCACCAGCCCACACAGTGAAAAACAATGAATGGACATTTGCTCTCTGCATGCAGAGAGGCTCATGTGGTGTTTCCACTTGGGCATGCTACTGAACACAGTGTGACGGGTTGCTATATTTTTCCAAGTCTACTGCTGTCACTTCCTTCCTTTTCCTTTCCTTCACTTCAGCTTCCTGCCGCTCCCTCCCCACACACACTTCCCCAACCCCAGCTTCTAAAAACCTATCCAAAAGGTTTCCTGTGATATCCTGTGGAATTTTTTTTAGTAGGTTCTCATTTTTTTTTTTGTTTGTTTGTTTGGATTTTGGTTAGGACTTGGGAAAAAAAAAATAATTAAAAGACTGCTGGAGATGGAAGGATCCTGTGTGCTCTCGGGCAGATTGGGGAGTAGAGTGGTATTTCCTTATTGCTTTTTCTCTTTCAAAACATTGGTCCTGGAGCCAGGACCCATTTCTCTGCTTCAGATCAGCTGAACAGTGGGCACCGTACCCTCAGATGCATGGGATTCTTCCCTTTGTAGCTCTATCTGCCCAGACATTTCTTACTGCTTGACAGATTTCCTGCTTCCCATAAGTACAATTTACTTCTCCCAGAACTACATTCAATGCTTTAAAACTGCTGACAGCCGTCAGACGGCATATGTAGAGATTTCAAACTGCAAAAATGATGTCTGAAAACGCATACCATGTAATCTAATGGGAGAACTATGGGAACATTAGAATACATAGCACATGGTTTTATTGTAAAATTTCTAAATCTAATAACACACTTCCTGTCTTTTACAGATTCAATTTTAAGAGCAGTTCCAGGGTCTCAATACAATAAAATACTTCTTCATTAATGTTTATTCCTTCTAACTTTAAGCTGGCAACATCAGTATTCCTCTGTCTCTTCAGTTTATTTTTTAAGAGAATTTAGAACTACACAGTTATTTTGATTTTTACTTCTTTAAGCACCTTAGTGAAGAAGAAACTACAGAGCAATGATGTTTCCATTCTTCTGGTCCTGGCATATAGTTAAAAGAAAAAATGCAAACTAGCTTCATTGGAAGGGTATGCATAAGTGTGTTAGTATGTATTACTATTAACCAGTTCTTCTTGCTTCTATGAAACTGCTAAGGAAAACTTCTACAGCCAAGTTAGAGAAATTAGAAATAATTAAATATCACAAATTAATCTTATGAATATATAGGTTGATAAGTTTACAAACTTAGGACTTCAATGTTTATATTTTTCATTTTGCGAAGAAAAAAATACAGACTATCACTGAGATAAGAAAGCACTAGGAGTTATGACATTCCCTTTGAATATCTGAGCTATTGTGTTGTAAGTCTTTATTTTTGGAAGACCAAAGAGTAAGCCTAAAATTATTAAAATCACAAGAAAATTAGTATATTTTATTGTGGGAGTTATCTGTCAGACACTGGGTAGATAGGCAAATATTTTGTGAGTTTCTCAGGGTCTTATCTGAACCAAGGCCCTGAGGACCAAAGGACAGCTGGCTACTGCTTTGTGGGTCAGATTGAGCAGAACCATACAAAACCAAACCAAAACAAAACAAACCCAGTGGCCACACATAAAAGGCTTGGATTGATGTTCCCTCCCAAATTGCATCTGCTGTTTATTATTTGCTTTTTCCATATGCCCTAAAAGCCTGCTCTTTGTAATAAAGACTAAACTGTTAAAAGCTTTTTCTTTTCCCCAGAAAGCTTAAAATGATCATATATAGCCTAGATGTGGGGTGCTCTTCCAGGCTTACTACATAATCATAGCAGAATGGAAGAACACCATGTTGATACTGGTGGGGTATAGATGACACCCAATGTTGACATGGCTAGCAGGTAAAAAGAAAAACACTGGAGGAGATGCAACCCCAGGGAGAGATACTTAGTAAGAGAAAGGATAAAGATGGGAGGAAATAAGAAACAAATCTTTCCATTTGCTCATTTTCTGTCAGGCATTAAGCATCCTGGTTCATTCACTCCCACATGAATGCACTCTATCAAGTCTTTTTGAAGGCCTTGTGTGCTGGACTCTCCTACAGACTCTAAGAAAAGTGCAATGAATACAAAAGGCAAAATTACATCCTCTGAGAGTTTGCTGTTTGTTGGGCATGTTCTTAAAAATGTGCAATCAAAACAGTGAGGTGTTAGTCATATAATCTATAACTCACAACAATATTCATCCAAATTCTCACAATGCTTGAAAGACAAGGCTAAATTGTAGAAATATATGAGATGCCCACTATGCTTCATCCAGAAAGGGTCCTCTGGGACTCTCTGGTCTTCTAAAGGTAGAATTTTTAATCTTCCTTGTGCTTAGACGGGCGGAATGAGTATGAATGGAAACCTTTTATATTTAAAGGGCTTTTAAAAGAAAATGGTAATATTTATGCTATCCTTTCTCTTTCTTTTTTACTTAATATGTGTTGTGGGGGGCCCAAAACAGCTTGACCACACAAATGTCATGACAGGCTTAGGGACCCAGACACAGGTGCCATGACAGGCTTATTGGCAGGTACTACCTGGTCCCCAGGAAGAGCCAGCCATAAACTGGCACCACCCAGGAACGGGCCATCAGCATTCCAGGGGAAAATACCTAATGTCCAGAGAAAATATCTAATGTTCCAACCATTATAGATATCACCAGGTGTCCTTTAGCCCAGCACACACCTATCCTCTTTTGCCAAGACACCCCTAGATAAATGTCAGCCAATCAGGGTCTTGAACCTAGGAAATCCCCTCACCCGCAGCCTCTACTATGAGGAAAACCCTACCCCACCTGGCTCGGCACTCTCCTCTCTCACTGCGGTGTTGGACAGATGGAGGGTACGAACTCCAGCTTGAATAAAGCCTCTTTGCTTTTGCATACACCATCCTTGGTGATCTTTGGGGGACCCCACAATCTGGTCATAGCAATGTTAATGATGCTTCTGTAGGGAAAGGAATCTCAATTTCTTTCTATTGCTCTATAGTATACCATTCTATGAAAGTTTACTGCAATTTTCTTATATGGCCCTATTTTTAAAATAAGTATTTGTTATATTTCTTACTAGTTGGTTTGACAAATAATATTGAACAAATAACTCTTTCCATGCATCATTCTGTGGTGATGTATTGTGTCCCCCAATATATTGTTCACCCTAATAAACTTACCTGGCGTTAGAGAACAGAACAGCCACTAGATAGACATAGAGGTCAGAAAATGGTGGCACATACACCTTTAATCCTATCACTTGGGAGGCAGAGATCCATTCAGATCTCTATGAGTTCAAGGCCACACTGGAAACAGCCAGGCATGGTGACACACACCTTTAATCCCAGGAAGTGATGACAGGAAGCAGAAAGGTATTAAGGAGTGAGGACCAGGAACTAGAGGCTTTTAAGATTTTAGGCTTTTAGCAGCAGTTCAGCTTTGATCCATTCAGATGAGGACTCAGAGGCTTCCAGTTTGAGGAAACAGGATAGGCTGAGAAGTTGGCGAGGTGAGGTTGGCTATGGCTTGTTCTGCTCCTCTGATCTTTCAGGATTCACCCCAATACCTGGCTCCCAGGTTTGTTTTTATTAATAAGAACTTTTAAGATTTATGTTACATCATTCCTGTGATATAAGTTTATTTACAATTTGCATGTGTAACTTTAGAAATAAAATTGATTAAGATGGATTTTTGTTTTCAGTTTTGACTAATTTTGTGAAAGTAGCCTCCCAAAAAAATATACCCGTTTTTCTTCTTTCTACTTACAATGCATTGCATAAATGCTGTTTCCCATTCTTATATAATGTTTAGCTAGGAATTTTGTTAATATAATAAATAAAAATTGCACTGTTTTGGACTTTTATAAAGAGATTGGTCATCTTTTCATTTGGTTGAGAAAATATTAAATGTGTTTTTCTCTGGGAATGAGGACCCTGTGTTCCATTTTTTCCCGTTAAAGCTTTTTTCTACTCTATATAGAAATATTTTTATTTCTTATAGACACAAAGCCATCTTGAGTTTGTGATGGAATATCAAAAACAGTTTCTCTTTCGCTAGGTGGCTTGAGCAAAGACACACCAGATACACTGAGTATTATGACCGATTACAGTATACTACCTTCCTTCCTCCTCTATTTCCACTTTCTGTCATTACTATTAACATTTACTGTTTACTGTTTTTTCCATTGCTTTCTCGAGACTGAGCATTGGTGCTGCCTGATTTCCTACAGAGAGGTGATTCTTCAGATCTTCTTTCAAAAATGAAGGTGTGATGGCATGAAACTTTAATCCTATCACTCAAGAAGCAGAGGCAGATGGATCTCTATGAGCTTGAGTGCCCCCCACCTCCCCACCCCACCCCCCACCCACCCCCACTGCCCCCACCCTGTCTATATAGCAACTTCCAGGACAGACAGGACTCACAGAGAGACACTGTCTCAAAAACAATCAAACAAATATGAACTGTTAGCTTAAAATATATTTTTTGCTTTCTCTTAATCATATATTTAGATTGTATTATTTATTTTTCTCCTGAGTAGCATTTGATATTGTCCTAATCCTCTGCTCTCTACATCTGGTTATACTTACCCTTCATTGAATTATCAGCTCTTTGCTTTGATGGCCCTGCAGAAGAACCCTGTGGAGTGAATAGAAAATAGGATGCCAGGGTGACTTGGAGAGCTTCACGGGAAGTGACTTCTTTGGAAACATTTGCAAATATTGTCCTGTTATACCATGGGCAGCTTTGCCTCCTCTCCTATTACTTTATGTTCTAAATTTTTTGGCTGCTGGCCCTTTTCACCCCAATTTCCACCTCTATTATTGTCCATAAGAGTTAGTTTTTTTTTACTTCGGATCATGCTTTCACCTTCAGGAAGTGTGTTTGGCTGGCATATTTTGATATCTGCCACCTTTGACCCTTTCCCAAATCTATTTCTTTTAATTCACTGAACTTCTCTTTCCTCCAACTCAGCCAATTTTAGTCAGCTTTATTTGGAAGACTGTAGGTTATCTTTCCTCTAGATTTTCTTGAAATGATAACTTTTTTTCTTTTTAATTCCTAAGAGGAAATGGAATAGGTGGTCATTTAGACAGCTATTCTGTATTTTGAAGAATTGCCCTGTTACCTTTGTTTGAAAAGAAGCAGAAAATTGTGGAGAATTGTGAATAGCTAGTAATAAAGTTCATCTCATTGATCTGTGTTCTTCACAGAGGTCCAGATGCCAAAATTTATTTTGTTATCACCTTCTGTCATCATTATTATAGAAAAATTTCATTTTTATAGAATTATCCTTCTTTGAAAGACAGTTCATTAAAAACTTCTGTACAATTTTTCCTATTAAAAAATTAAGTAGGTGCTATGAAATCCAATTGTTAGCAAGCTAAATTGTTACCTTAGTTAGGGTTTCTATTGCTGTGAAGAGACACCATGATGACTGCAGCTCTTATAAAGGAAAACATTTAATTGAGGTGGTGGCTTACAGCTTCAGAAATTTAGTCCATTATCATTATGTTGTGGACCATGACAGTGTGCAGGCAGGCTTGTGCTGGAGAAGGAGCTGCTACATGTTGAGTCCAAGGCAACAGGAAGTGGTCTCAGACACTGGGTGTGGCTTGAGCATAAATGAGACCTCAAAGCCCACCTCCACAGTGACACACTTCCTCCAACAACATCACACCCACTCCACAAAGCCACACCTCGTAATAGTGCCACTCCCTTTGGGGGCCATTTTCTTTCAAACAACCACAATTTGTCAGTATGCTTAACTTCATTCCGCTATAATTTAAAAACTGCAAATTGAGGTTGAATTTTCAATGGCATTACCATTCTCTTCAATTTACTCTATGTTCCACCAATGACACGTATGGTCAATCATCTGCTTACTAAAGACATTAATCAGTTGGACCTGCAGTTTTGTTGACCTTAGGAAATTAATACATACCTCTTCATTCACGGGCTTAACTTGCTGTGCTACCTAACAGTTTTTCCTTTCTGTTTAAAAAGTATTTTCATTTTTTGTAAGATAAACTTGGAGACAAGGCAAAAATAAATCAATAATGATTTTATTGGGGGGGTTAATCGCTATCCATTTAATTTGAAATAGTAATAAATCTCTGCAATTCCTCTTGTAAGAGATGTAAACATACCACAGAACTTTTTCTTACTGTTTGCTTTTTTCTTCCAGTAAACAAACTTACATATGTTTGTATGTCAGAACAGCTTTTCATGTCTAGTTTCCTCTAAGTGGCTTTTTTCTTTTAGTTTTTTCCTTTTATTCACAATAGATTATTTTCTAATACAATATATACTGATGATAGCTTCCCCTCCCTCTACTCCACCCAGCTCCTCCTCACTTCCCCTGCCCCCCTTAATCTGCTTCCTTTCCTGACTCTCATTAAAAAAGAACAGGTTTCTAAGAGATAACAACCAAGCATGACAAAATTGAACAAGATGAAGCAAAAAGCAAATCCTTTCATACTGAAGTTGGACTTGGCAAACCAACAGGAGGAAAAGAATCCCAAGAACAGGCACAAGAGTCAGAGACCCACTCATTCCCAGTCAGGAGTCACATAAAAATCCTAAGCTAATAGCTATAGTATGCACGCAAAGGACCTTATGTAGATTCACGTAGGCCCTGTGTTTGCTGATTTAGTCTCTATGACCTTATATGTTCCTTGCTTAGTTGATTCAGTGGGCCTTGTTCTCCTGGTGTCCTCCATCTCTTCTGCCTCTTATAATCTTTCTGCTTCTTCTTCTGCAGGATTCCCTGAGCTCTGAGGGAAAAGATTTGATGGAGGCCTAGAATTTTGACTCTCTCTCCACATAATATCTGCCTGTGGGTTTCTGCATCTGTTCCCATTTGCTTCCAGAGAAAGCTTCTCTGATGATGACTGGATAAGGCCCTGATCTGTAAGTATAGCAGAATATCAGTAGGAGTCATTTTATTGATGCTGTGTGGTGATTTAATTTAAGTAATAATGATTTAATTTAAATATTGACTTACTATTGAAAAAAGTTTATTTTCCCGATGAGCATGCAAATCAGCAAAAATAGATAGAAGTGGTCATCTTAAAAATATCTGATTCACTGATTACACAGAAAGAAATACTGTATTGAAAACAATAGTTGAAGTTCCTAATCTTAAATTTACTTTTGTCTTTTCTTCTTTTGTGCCTCATGGAGGATTCAGAGGTGTTTTTAAATGATGTTCCTTACTCATCCTTTATGGTTACACTTCTATCAAAAAGGAGAATAAATGGGATCCCGGAACTTTGAGGCTTTTTTATGTTTTGCCAAGGGATGTCTAAGTTCAAGTTCTGATAATTTGAAATAAAGTCAAACAGACAAAGCACTTAACCTGAAATGAAAATTAATGGCTGGCGATGAATTAGCTTCCTACATATTTAATTACTCATAGATATAAAAGTCAGCGGTCAAGACCAAAGGTAATCCTTTGACATACTATTGGCATGTAAGGTATTTCCCAGCTAAAAGTCTTTCATTTTTAGGAACATTTATAAGAAAGTAAAATTGTAAAATAATAGGTTAAGTGACAATCCTAATATGCCCTGAGAATATCTTGAATTCTACTACAAGCTAAATAAAGAAAAGAGAAAACAAAAACAAAGCAAAAAGTGTCCTTTAGTTGATAAAATACCAGCAAAGGAGAATTGACGACAAATAGTTTGTTGAGAACATGGGGATTTTAAAAGCAATAAGGAGCCCCAAGTGATCAAATGTGAGGCCAGATTGATCAGCTTGTCCATTTCTTGGGTCAATTTGTCTTGTTCATGTAGCTGAATCTGTAAATGAGTACGGAAGATAGAATTTTCACATAAACTGTCTTTCCCATTTTTAAATTCACTAAGTCTGACCAAGAGCTGCTTGCTGTACTTAATACATGTAGAAGGCAATTGTGTAAACCCAAGGAGCTCATATGAAAGATCCCTAGAGAAACACACAGCAAGTTAATGAGGCTATGATTCACTGGGGCATATATTGTATTTATCAGTACTTTTAGGGAAAGTGTTTCTGGACTGTTCCAGATTCATGGGCATCCTGTGAATGAGGTGTTTGTCTCTGTCTCATGAACATTATTCCTCTCTTGATTTGACCTTGACCTTTTATTCCTGTCTCTGTTGATTGGTAAGGGGTTGAAAGCTAATAAGATATCTGGGTATTAATTGTGATTTATCAGTGCTCTAACATTCTACAGTAAAATAAATTGCTACAGTTAGTGATGGATTGCATTGGCTAGCTTTCAAAACTGGCTTTTGATAACCTTTGTTTTATTGAAGCAATTTTATCAATTGAAAGATTGAAATGTAAAATTGGAGACCATTTTTTTTTACTTACAGCTCACTCAACTACTATAAATGGAAAGTTGTGCATCCACTGTAATTATTTTAGGTTAGAAATTAAAATACAATACAGGTATAAGATAAAATCTTGTAATATTAGAGTATTTCTGTAGAAATTAAAAGGAAAGCAAGCCTGTAAATGCTAGTAACAGTAAACAGTGGAAGCCATTATTTAAAACAGGATAAAATAATACACAGACAGTAAGAAAATGAACATTAAGCAATAAAATTTAAAGTGATCTGGCATATATTTATAAAACCCCTGTTAAACATATTATCAGAGCCTTATGTAGAAGCTCACTGATGATTCCCAGATAGCCCACCCATCCGATCATCTTATTACCTTTTATCCTAGTTTACTTTCTATTACTTTAAAAGCACAATAACCAAAAGCAACTCAGGTTAAAAGAGTTTATTTGGCTTACACTTTCTGATCATTGTCCAGCGCTGAGGGAATCAGGGCAGGAATTCAAGCAGGAGTAAAGGCAGGAACAGCAGAAGAAAGCTGCTTGCTCGTTGGCTCACAAAGGCTTGCTCAGCCTGTTTTGTTATACCACCCAGGACCACCTGCCCAGAAAGGACGCCACCAATGGTGGACTGGTCCCTCCTCCATCAGTCATCAAGAAAATCTTCTAGACTTGGTTATGGGCCATTTGATGTAGGCAAGTCCTCAGATAGGCTTCCCTCTGACCAGTCTAACTAGGACTTCTCTCTCTTTTTTTTTTTCAACTTTTTCCAACATAATATTTTTTATTGATTATTTGGGAATTTCACATTGTGCACCCCTGATCACACTCACTTTCCAGTCCTCCCATGTCTGCTCTCCCTCCCTTGTGACCAACCCCTCCCAAAGTAAAAGAAGATTTTAAAAAAATGAAAGAAAAACACAAATACATTTTGTGTTGTCCATATACTCACTGGAGCATGGTCAAACTCCCAGTGGCCAGCTCCCTAAGAAACCTGAGTCCTTCTCCACCTACATGCCTACAATTTTTAGGAGTTCTCTTGGATGACTTCCTTTTTAGGCTGTTACTTTCTGGGGGGGGGTGGGCGGACGCAGTGGAGAGTTAGAGGGGAGGTAGCGGTTGTCACAGAAGCTTCTATATTCCTTTTTCTCAACTGTGCATCTGCAGTCATCAATACCACTGCAAGAGTAGCTTCCTTGCCCTTTATAGTCACTGGGAGCATGGATCCTGGACTTGTACATGGTTTACAGAAGCAGTACAGACCACAAACATCCACATGGTTTCTAGCATCAGCACATGCCAAAGACCTCTGCCTGGTCTCCAGTGGTAATATGGCCCATGGATGTCAACTTGCCCTTCTGCCAAAGCACAGACCATAGGCCAGCATGGCCTCTGAGAGAAGTACTGGGCCACGAAGGTCTGTTGAGGAGGTCCAGTCCAGTAAATGGACCATTCTTCATCTCAAACATCTTGAAGCTGTTAAGAGCCAGGGTGATTGTGTGGCTGGGCAGCTTTTTTTTGGGGGGGGGGGGGCTGAGTCTGTGCAAGCTCCAGGTTGTGTCACACTAGCCTGCTGACCATACTGGGTAGCGACCTGTTCCTCCATACACCACCGCCTTCTCTCACATCCGTCACAGATGTCATGTCTCCAGTTCCACCATGAACTCACCCCTCTGCTCCTCCATCTTTCCCATCTCTCCATCACATATTCATCTCTCATAGTGGCATTCAGAGCTACAGTGTGACACATAGTCTACCCTTCTGCCCAAACAGCTTTACACGCAAATATTCATTGCAATGAGTCATTGGTCTTGTGCAAGGCCTATGGCTTTTGCCACACCGTCAATACTAGATCCTCACTGGAGCTCCTCTTGAATATCCTGCTATTGTCCAAAGTCATAGAGATTCTGCGGCTCTGCAAACCAGGATTTCTATCACAACATAAGTATAAAACTATACTTCCAACAACCACATAGCAGAGCATCTTGCTACACATGTTAATTTAACAGCATGTATTCCTATATTTATCGCAGCTACATTTTTGTCTAATACAGATTTTTAGTCATCTCTTTTCCTAATAACATTACAGAACTTCCATTTTTAAAGTATTTTTTTGTTATTTTTTTATTTGTTTCTTCATTTTTCGATACAAGGTTTCTCTATGTAAAAGTCCTGGCTGTCCTGGAACTTACTCACAGAGTTCTGCCTGCATCTGCCCCCCTCCGAACCCCTCAAGTGCTGGGTTTAAAGACATGCACCATCACTGCCTACATTTCAGAACTATTAAAACTAAAGTCAAATGATTTGAGTATTCAGGTATTTCAAGGTTTTGCCATTGTGCATATCATTTGAACTATCTTTATCAACTATTTTCATATCTGCTCCTCAATTAATATATAAAAAAGCAATGATTTTGCTAAGCTAGGTTGTAAATAGCATACAGAAAATAAAAGAACCACTTTAGACCAAATACTCCAAACAAAACCCACAGTAAACACAAGTACTTGAGTTTTAAACAATTTGATGTAATCATATGCTGAGTAAAAAAAAATATGTGAATATTAAAATACATGCAGAATTTTGTTTTTAATGGTGCACTATAGTATTATCTCTTGGCATTTATATTACATTGTCTCTTGTTTTTTCTTTATATTATTCAGAAAAGATTTATCATTATAATTAAATGATTGCAAGTTTGTTTAAATAGACATTCAAGTTGACTTCTATGAACAATACTGTCTGCCTTTTCATTCTGCATGATAGTGACCACTAGACACATAGCTTTGTCTTTCTGAATTAACTTTATTATAAGAAACCTTAGAAATAAAAAGTATCACACAGCAAAAATTGGCAAGATACAAAGTCTATACATCTCAACTTTAAAAGTTCCCATAGTCTCTCTTTGTCTCAACACTATTTAGAAGTCCAAAATATCTTTTGAGCTTCATGATGATCTCTTAACTGTGGCTACCTGTACAATCAGAAGCAAACTAAACACCTCCAATAGATTACAATTCCAACAAAAAGAAACAGCAGGGAAGTGAGAAATTACTGAACCAAAGCAAGACCAAAACCTAGCAAAACAATCACCAAATCATGTTGCTCTGTGGCCAGTATCCAAAGGTTTACACAAACTAGATCCTCCAGCTTTCTGTCTACTGGACTGGTTCTGCTACATATATGCAGTTCTCCTTAGCTGATGTCTCAGAGCTCTGGGAGACTCAAGGTACGTTGGTCTTCACTACAACCCAGGTTTCATTTACACCGTCTCACACACTCACTCTAGGGGTCTCTTGCCCACTCTAGCTCTTCACACAAGGATTCCTCTGCTACAAGTTGCCTGGCCTCAGCAGCTCTAGGAAATTACTGAGGAAGACTCCTTGACACACTCACTCTTCCATCTTTCATGCCTCAAAAACCTTTCCACATGGTGCTGTGATGTAACTGATCTCCACAATCTCATGGGGAGCAGTACTCTTAAGAGGTATGGCTTTGTTGGAGTAGGTATGGCCTTTTTGGAGGAATTATGTCACTGTGTGGATAGGCTTTGAGGTGTCCTTTGCTCAGGATATTGCCCAGTGTCTCAGTCAACTTCCTGTTGCTTGCAAGAGGTAGGATTCTCAGTTACTACCCTAGCAACATGTCTGCCTCCACGTTGCCATGATCCCCACCATGATGATAATGGACTGAACCTCTGAAACTGTGAGTCACCCCAATTAAATGTTTTCATTTATAAGAGTTGTCATGGTCACGATGTCTCTTCCTAGCAATAAAAACGCTGAGATAGTCCACAATGCCAACTGTGGCCTCCAGCTTGGGATGCTACATTTGTAGCAGCTTTTGTTTGTTGTTACATTATAAGAGAAGAAAACCCCTCAGGCTCTTCTTCGCAAGTTGGAGGCTGAGCTATGTAGGGTCTTACCCTCCAGACTCCTATCTTATTATTCTAATGTAGAATAGAGTTCTAGTTAATGCCACTCATTTTTGTAACAATACAGTCTCGCTTCCAGTATATGCCATGGTTTTATGATCAAGCTTCCTAGTGTATGTTTAACACACACACACACACACACACACACACACACACACACATTTCACATTTTGTATTTCTTTTTGCCCCACTTGTTCCTTTTTCACTGTAGACCTGCATAAAAGTGACTACTAATAACCACAGGACACAGTCAATATGAGGCTACTTTAAAATCTCCTCCACGAAAGCAATCAGTTCGTTTATTTTAAATTTAGCCTTAGACAACTTCTAAGGACATTGTTAAAGAGTAGTCACACTTTTTATTGAAATGTTACTAGAATGGTTTCTACTCCTTGTTCTCCTCCAAAACCTCTTGAACTGGGCCTCCACGGTCCAGATGGCTATCTTCCTAGCTCTGTCTGAGAACTACTGTCTGCTTGGAACCACTGTCTGCCAAATAAACACCTTTTCCCTAACTTGCTTATGTTTCATCACAGGAATAGGAACCCCAGCTAACACAGTTTACTTTTAAATTTCTTGTTGATTAATGTCGTTGAGCAGTGTTTCTCAACATTCCTTGGTGAGCCCCAGCCATAAAATTATTTCATTGCTACTCCAGAACTGTAATTTTGCTGCTGCTGTGAATTGTAATGTAAATATCTGATATCTAGAATATCTGACATGTGACTCCCAAAGGGGTTGAGACTCACAGGTTGAGAACCCCCTGCACTAAAGTGAGATGCCCGACTAATTTTATGAGAACAATCACATCTCTGTACATGTTGTCTTCATCAATATGGCTGTCACGTTTATTAATTGCTTACAGTAAAATTCCTATGAGCTGTTTGAAAGTCACTTCTGTGACTTTTACTTCGAGTAACACTGTGTTCCTTCTAGTAAAGCAGTCATTACTTTTGAGGCACAACATATTTTGTCTTGAAATATTTTTTCCTAGTTTAAGTGCCTAACACATGAAATGAATTTGGACTATTACTAGAAGCTAAGTCTACTTGCTAAAATGGCCATATGCCAAGATTAATTAAATTTAAATTAATTGGGCAAGCTTACAAGGATATTGCAAAGGAAGAAATTGTAAAGGACCTGAATATATATGACTTTTGAAATAAATGAATAGAAGACAGGTTTTGAGAAACTAGCTCACACTTGTCTATAAATATCCTAATAGGTTTTCCCTAAAATGAAGTATTTTATCATCTAAGCTAATGTAATATTTGTAGAAGGTAGCATACAACAATTATTCTAATTTTCTACAGTGAAATGATCAGGCATGATTGGTATTACCACAACAAAATACCAGAGGTAGTGGACTTTGAAGCAAAATCATACATATTGCCTTAGATTTCCAGAAGTTTTAGTCTATGACCACTTCATCTCTAAAATGACACAGTATATCATGGGGGAATTACATAGAATCCATGGATGAACAATACCTGCTTATGACATGGTAGGTAAGAAAAAAAGAGAAAATACCAGAGGAAAACTAGGATTCAAATATACCCTTAAGGGCATGTCCCCAAATACCAACCTCATCTCACTAAACCCCATCTTCATCCTTTACCTCTCAATAGTATCATAGTCTACAAACCAAGCCTTTTCCAAATGGAGTCCTTGGGAGACATTCAAGATCTTAGTAGAGCATGAACAAACAATATATACATTTTGATGTTTTCTATATACAAAATATTTTATCAATATATGTATATTTACACATACATGTTTCTGAAATTCTCAATCATTTACTTTTAATAAGCTCAAGTAATAATACTGATGAAAGTAAGCCTTCCATTGTTACAACAGATTGTTTTCTTTAAGCTGAGTTCAAGGCCAAGTAGTTGGTTCATACTCAAAAACTACATTGCTGAGAGCATATAATTGCAAATACTATAGACAAGCTCAGTGTATTGATAAGATCATATTATAGGACATATGTTGGAACTGAAAGCATGGATGGAAAAGTGACTCCATATTCTAGATTTGTGCTAATTCTAAAACCTGTGTTTATTGAATTGAATGTTTATAAAAACAGTTTGCATCATTAAGAGATTTTTTTTCTATAGTACATGTTCTGTAGTATATTGAAACTCCTTAATTGTTGTAGAGCAAACAATATCATATGTCTGTCACAGCTGACAATTAATAATATATGATTATTACTCAAAAACCAGAAATAATACTGCCAGCAAATTTGTCAATGAGATAGTACTTATCAACATTCTCATGACCCTGTAGGAAGAGAAGGTATTGCAGACAGGTAATTTTGTGTCTATTTAAATTGATTTCTCTGTGACCTTCATCCCGACTGCTTTTTGACAGTTTTAAAACTTTGCTTACAACTCTACCACCTAGGATGGCTTGTCTATTCTGATCAAACTCTGGCTCATCAGATCAGTCCCAGAAGTCAAGTCTGTACCTGAGGCCATGACATCTGGGTCATCTAGATAGATAAAACTGAATAAAGTAAGGCAAAATAGGTTTCTTTGAAATTGAGAATTAAGAATAAGAAACCCGAGTCTCAGCAAGGGAGAGTCTCTTGAAAGGGAAGAAGTTCACATAATGAGGAAGCCTTCTGCTTCCATATGGACTGAATAGCAGGGAAAGCTGGTCTACAGGGAGAGCAGGAAGCAGATGCCCAGGAAGAAACACAGACAAGAGATGGGGGAAGAGAATGAAGGGACAGATTTGCATTTTCTGGAAGGTTTCCAACTTTCCAATGTTGTCTGTTTTGCTATCCCTTGAGTTACAAAACCACTCCTCTGTCCTTAGAACAAGTTGTCCTCTGTGGGTACAGAATTCATGCTGCTGTTTACTATGTGCAGAGAAAAAATATTCTAATTTATATGGACAGATGCCTTTGAATTGACAGTTTTTACAAAGTAAAGGATAGCCCAAATTAGCTAAGTAGATAAAAACGTGTGACTCCTCACATCAGCTCTCATCCATAGTCACTTCAATCCAAAAAAACAGGAGACCAGAACAAAACTCTCCAATCATCCCTAAGTTACTGACCAAAGAGTCATAAAATTTCCTTGGCCAATAAAGAAGAAGGGTGAGTTTATAAGACCAAAGACTACTGGGCTGTTTACATGCATTTCTTAGATCATTTTTGCCTCTTGATTATTTTTAATACAAAGATAAAAAAGTCCTTGTTCCATAAACAGAAGAATGTCTTTTATTAAATCTTAGTTCTAGGTGAGCCAAGAAAAATTGGAGTTCAAAATTAAAAGTTTAATATGTTTCATAAGGGAAAATATGTACAGTAAAAGAGCTATAATTAGACACTTTACCAATTGAAAAATACAGATTTATTGCATGCCTTACATATTACACTCACTTCTGGTCTCTCATATACTCAGAGGTTGGCAGCAGTGTTAAGGTAAGCTGACAGATCCCTGACAAAGGAGTAAAGTTAAAGTGACATCTGATTTTCTAACCTAAGTAGCTAAATCTAGAAGGGGAAACAAATTCCCTCTAGGAAATGCCATGCAGTTGAAAAGGGAACATGTCTGAGGTCCAGAGGACAGACTTGGAGCTTTATTATAGTGCTTGGCCACAAATCTAAGAACCTGCCAGTACTTCTCCAAAGGATAAAGAGGGGGGAAATGTATACACAAGGAAAATCATTCCTAATCAGGCAGAGGCCTGAGGAATTGAGTGTCTGGCGCAAGGAGGCCTCTGAGAGTCTAGCTGTTCGTTCAGAATAAGGGTATCTATTATCTGGTGCTGTTATAGTATCACATGCCAGAAGTAAGACAATCAATTAGAGACAAAACAATGTGTGACTCCAATAAAACAAAAATGACACAGGGAAATGGATTTCCAATGGGAGTATACAGAAAGTGAGAGAGTGTGTGGATGAAGGAGAAGATTCCTAGTACACATGACTATAATGTTTCGAGCAACAAAATAAAACAATATTGGATTTTGACAAAGTGAAATATTCTTGTATCCATAGTGATAAAGATTATAACTAGAATAAACAAAATAAGTGTCTCACGCAGATGAATCCCAAATGATCTGTGCGGACACTAATGTGTCATGGAGGTAAAGAACAACTATCCATTTCTGTGACTGCCCTTGGATACAGTGACTTTTATTTGTTTGCAATGATCTTTCTAGAATTTGTTGTGGGTAGGTATTATGGAATTCATAGGGATTTAAAAAGAACAAAATATAAGAAAGATAAATGTTCAGGTGTCTGCTTCTAGAGCAAGGATGATCTTCTTTATCAGATATTAGGCAAGAGACCTCCAGATTCTCAGCAGTTCCCACATTAGCATCAGACTTAAAGTTACACAATTGACTCTCTCTTTCAGAAGCCTTATAGCTTGACCACAGCTACACTTCTGACATCCCAGCATCTGAAGCTTCTAAAGAACCTGTTAGGGAACGTCTCAACATCCATAATCATACAACCATGCTTTTTTAAGAAATTGTCTCTTACCTATGAGTCTATCTATTTCTGCCTCTTTATGTCAGTCTGTCTATCATCTATCTATCTATCTATCTATCTATCTATCTATCTATCTATCTATCTACATACCTATCTATCTATACATTCCTTTGGCTTTGGATGTCTTGGGAGCTTGATAGACTTTTTAATTTTATTAACAGTGACTAAGGTATCATAGTAACTACCTTGTTGTTCATAACAGGGGGAACTGAATGGAAAATACACATGAACTCTCTGTAGTTATCTTCTCAGTTCTTTGGTGAAATTTCAAAAGGCTAGAATAAAAAGGGTGAATTAAAAGGTAAGTGTTCTGCCTCTAAGCTGTAAACTTCCTGCAGGTATGCCCTTTAATCCCCTTGCATATATAAACATCTAACATAATCTGTACAACACATGGATATATGAATTAGCTTTTTAAACAAATGAGTAAAAAAAAAAACAGGAAAACGGCTACTAAGTATACACTAATAATATTAGTGGATGTAAAGTTATAACCCATGCCCAAGAATTTCATGAGAGGTTAAAAAATTATAACCAGAAATTTACCATTGTAGTTAGTTTTATGGGATAAATTGAAAAGAAACTTATAATCAGAAATTGACCACTATGATCAGTTTTATGGCATAGGTTCAAAAAACAGCAGATGATTATATGCTAAGAATTTTGTTTATGTGGCATCTTTTTGCCTTTTTTTCCATAGTTAGGTGGCATTATGGTATATTGGTATAACTCTCCTACAATTTCTTCAATTTGCCATATGATTTTACTGTAGTCCAGATACAATGGGCCTCAACTTATCTCTTAATTGCTCTACAATCCATTTTACATTAAGATGTCAATCCACTTAACATCTCCACTTTCCAACTGCTTTTCTCCTTTTTGCCTTCAATGATCAATTTTTGTCTTCTTGTTTCTGATTCGGATCAATGGTTACCTACTTGGAAAGCTAGTCCCCATTTCTTTGGACCCAAGATATTGTCTATGTTTTTTTCTTCTTTATCTCAAAAATTTAAATAGTTTTAATTTTCAATTTTTATACAGGCTCATGCTACATAGCCCTAGCTGGCCTTGTCTTTGTCCTGTGGCCTAGGCTAGCCTTGAACTCATAAAAATCTTTCATTTTCAGCCTTCAAGGTGCTGAGATCAGAGGTGTGTGCCACCATGCCCAGCTTTGTTATAGCAACAAACATTGGACAGTGTGTATTTTGGTTTTCATTCTTAAGTCTTCTATCATCATTGATAATGTATTTGCATGCTCGCACATATTTAATGACTGCAAACTCTATAATGACAAAGATTATACATTTGTACTCCTTATATCTAGCATGATACTTGCACCTTGGTGGGTCAACATATATTCCTTTATGTGAATTAACAAAAGAGAAAATGTAATAAAAATGACGTAATAAAAAATAAGACTTCTAGAATTTGGGAAATGTTAGACAGGATTATCAATTTTACACTCAAAGGAACCAAATGCCCCATCAATCATGCCTCCTATCCCATTCTTGGGTCCTTTAGTGCAGCTTCAGATCATGCCATTGCCCACATTATTATAAAATACTAATTTTAAATTCCTTCCTACTACTACTTCTTTTTGCACACTATGTAACCAGTCCTTAAGTTGCTTAACATAAGGAAACTATTTTCGACCACACATGGCTTGGAATCTACATATATGTGCATACACAGAAATAAATGCAAGGCAGATAGACACTACTGCATGATTCTCCTACTTTAAATTTGCCTCATTTTCAGTGGCTACATAACACAGATACTATGTTTTCTGGCTCCATGTGGACAAACTGCACAACATGGAATGCCTGGCTTCATTCAGTGTCCGAATCCGAAAATGTCTCCTTAGGTTGATCACAATTGCTGCTCTGTCCTAGAAAATTTGCTTAACTGGTAGAAATAAAAAAGCCACAGTTTTTGATGTGAGCCAAGTGTACCATATATGAATATCTCTCTGACGGAATGCAGGGAAGGAAGCATAGACAAATAGACACTCTCTTTACATGGATGAAAAGAGCTTAGTCTGACCTTAAAAAGTCTGCAGCCAGCCTATGGGGCTTTGGGATGCTGTCACAGAATTATAGAAATTTAGCTGTTGCCTGCTGAATTGATTTTCTCTGTCAAACTTTTAAAAAGTCTCCACTAAGGAGAGGTCGAGCAGGTGCCTGCATGGAGCCTTCACCCTTACGTTCTAGTCTCTTTGATGTGAGAAGGTACACTGCAGGCTACTGAAAGAGAAACCTGGAGACCAACCCAGCCACAGAAACCTTTGACCTACAGTCTCTCCTGCCTGCGAGATGTGCAGGGGCAATGGTGGTGCAGAACTGGTGGGAGTGGCCCCCCGATGTCTGGTTTAACTAAAGGCGCATTCTTGACAATGCCTGGATAGCCAGGAACTGGAGACAAGACAGCCAACAGACATAGGGTAGAACTAAACACAGCTCGTCTTTTAAAACAACCAATGAAACAACTCCTAAAGATATTCTGCTGTACTCATAGATTTGTGCCTTGTCCAGACATCATCAGAGAGGCTTCTTCCTGCAGCGAATGAGAGCAGAAGTAGAGATCCACAGCCGGACATTATGAGAAGGGAGAGTCTAAATGGGAAGTCTCCATTGGGTCCCTCTCCTTGAACCTCTTGGAATCCTGGGGAAGAAGGGACAGAAAGATTATAGGAGTCGGAGAGGACAGAGGAGCCCAGGAGAACATGGCACACAGAATCAACTAAGCAGGGTACCTATGCGCTCACAAAGACTAAAGTGGCAAGCCTGAGCCTACATGGGTCTGTATCGGGTCCTCTGCATAAATGTTGTAGCTCTTAGCTTGTTTTTGTAAGACTCCTAACAGTAGGAGCAAGTGTGTCTCTAACGCTTTTTCCTGCTCTTAGGACCCTTTTTCTCCTGTTGGGTTGCCCTGTCCAGTTGCAATGTGAGGGCTTCTGTCTTGTTTTATTGGATTTTTTTTCATCATGTTTGGCTGTTGTCTCCTGGAGTCATGCTCCTTTCTAATGGGAGATGTGGGGAGAGTGGATTCAGAAGAGAGGGGATGTGGAGAGGATTTGGGAGGAATGGAGGGAGGGAAAACTGTGAGCAGGATGTACTGTATGAGAGAAGAATCTATTTTCAATTAAAAAATGTCACCACAAAATATCTAAGTCAGATTCATAGTATAAATGTACATAATTCTATTCGCCAGCAAAATACTAGACATTTTCCTGTGAAGAATGTTCTAATCATGATTCTATGTAGTAGAGACTACTCCTGTTAAATATAGTTGTCTGTCATTAAGGAGACCTTATTTACTGTTGGTTCTAATCCTTTAGCAATTCTTTAAAAACAATAACAAAAACAAGTTCCTAAAATCAAATGTTTTAGGATCTAATAGAAAGAGTATAAACATGCAGTTTTGTCAAGCAACTCAGAGATATCAAAAAAGAACATCTTTGGAACTCTGCCTCCTTTACCATCAATAAATACCCATTCTGCAAATATGAGGATTAAAAACAATTCAAAATAATTATGAAATTTGAACTAAATCTTTGTATTTAAATGTGTGACTTAGTGGAAAACTTGAGGGGGAAAAACTAGAGAGAATGAAAATATAAAACATACACCAATATTACAAACTCATCTACTACAATAATTTTTAACTCCTCAATTCATGCCAATTTGTGCTTTAATGGGCAAATTCTAACTTGTAAAATTATCTGTATCAAACACTTTTAAATTTACCCTCTGAGGACAGGTTATGTATCAGTTTTTAATGGTACCAAGACATGTTTCTGCATGATGGCAACAATCAGTTAACAAATGTTCACATATGGCTTCAGCTTCATGCCTACCTAGAAGAAAAGAAATGATTTTACTTCAAGTCTAAACTTAGAAATGCAGATGCATATATTCAAACAGCCACTAAAATGCAGTGTACCTTAAGAAAACATATGAATTATACTATAGTAATTTGAATGAAGCAATGATTAATTCTCCACATCCAGATGGTTTTCAGACAAGAGAAATCATTTTAAGGAGACCAGAAGGAAAGAAAAAATATCTTCTAAGAATAAAGTTTAGAAGCACATGATGTTTACTATCAGATTTGCCTCTGAGTCCCACCCTTTTCCATGTCTGATATACAGGAAAACAGTTATCCTTTAAGGGTTTAAATATAGCATTGTTTAGATAGGCTTCAATTAGTTTTAATGGTCATATTTTCTTTACATTTGTCTTTGCATAGTCATTTGAAAATGTGCATATCTCAAGAATGAAATAATACATACATGTAAAGTCATATAAAATATGAGAAAGGATTTCTCTTGTGAAAATAGTTTTAATTTTCAAGTCACACTCAATAAAATTCAATTGAATGGTTCAAATTACAGATTATTTCATTGTCTCTGAGGGTGGGACAATACACTAGTTCAAAATCTGCCTCTTTGACATACAGACTATTTTGAGCTGAGCACACATTAAGAAAAACAATAAGCCTCAGAAAGGCACTGCAGCTTTCTCTTTTTCTTCTTCACCAGAGGAGATGAAATCCTATACAGAAGATAATTTTCCTACACAAGGAAGAAAGTCTCGTTCTTATTGCAAGGAAAAGAAGTTGAAACTGAAAGATTATTGTACAGAAGAACTTCTCAAAACAAATCTCGTCTTCTTTAACCTTGCCACAATTTCAATCTTTTCCTATAATCTCCTTTGCTCCACATAGAAAATAAACATCTATGCTTTGTAATTTTACGAGTATTATTTTCCTCTTGAATTCTCCATTCTCATTATAAACCTATTAAATACATTTGCATGTTTTCTTCCTGTTACTCACTTTTACACTGATTTCATTTCTTCATTCTGGCTAGAACTCCTAAAGAATAGAGCTGAAATATTGTCTTCCAGGCAGGTCCTTCAAAAAACCCACATGGTTGAGCTGTTCTCATTACCCAACACATCTGAAATTTAAGCATTTATTCTAATGTATGTTAAAACTTACTGAAGATTATCCTTTACCTCTAATCCCTTCTTAAGTATCTCTGATTAGCACATTATGAAGAAAATGAGCAGACAATATATTGCTCAAGTTTATTCCCATTGACTTACTGTTGGAAAATATATAATGGTGTTTTAGCAAACTGAGTATAACATTTTTTTTTT
>CABHPQ010137270.1:26021-47913 GCA_902168405.1 Peromyscus aztecus | reverse complement strand
ATCAAAGTTGATCAATAGGCAGCTTTCAAACACTCCGGATGCTTGCTCGGCTTCAAGAGAAGTCACAAGCCATGTCCATCCTGTGATGCTGCCTATTCTATTCAAATGGAATACACTCAAGGGAATTGAGAACCCTGGACTTCACTTTTGCTTGAAATGGGCAATGGTTTCAAAACAACAATTAGGCTTAGGATTCAGCAAATTGTTTGCATCCCTCACTCTAATTATTTGAAGATTAGTCTTTGCTGTTGTTGCTGTTGTGTTACAAGCACACACTATTGGACTGATAAAAAAATATGAGTAAAGTGAACTCTCCCAGGTATTTTTGTTTCCTTTTGTAAGTAAGAGCATTGGGAGTGTGTGCCTCATTCTCTTGTGAGGCAGCAAGCTCAGAGACAACTCTGAGTCATATATAGGTATATGTGTGTATCATATATCTATATAATATATAGATATAATATACATATATAGGCAAACAGTAGGAGCATACTTAGAAAGAACATTAAACTGACTGAGCTCTCCTTAAGCCCCACCCATTAAACATAGATGATGACTTGATTTACAAGATTTATTAAGTTTCTATTTACCAAGCAAAAGGTGACAGTTAGGTTTCTCATGATATGAAGGCACATCCTGAGATTTCAAAAGAAACGTCAATGTTAAAGGTCACACCAGAGGCAGACTTGTAGAAGAAGCATTTGAGATTGAACATCAACAGAGCCCCTCAAGAGAACCCAACTACCCTGCAAGGCTGTGCTGACATGATCTGTTAGAAATAGCAACACCCATACTTGTCACTTGAGATTGAATTGCCTTAAACTATCAAAAAATAGATGGCAGCTTCCTTTCAAGACAAAACGTGCATGGATTAAAATTAAGAAAAAATTATAAAAGTAGTTAAAATAGCAACTATGAAGTCAAAGAACTGATCTAATCATTCATAGAAATAAGTACAATAGAGCTAAGGTGGACGTTTTCTTGATTATTTGGCACTAAGGGTTTTTTTCAGGCTGGAAGATAAGTGACAGCTCTGGTTGAGTTTGGACTCAGTTCGTGGATAAAAAGTCAGATAACCCCTGCATTGTGTGATGTGGAGACAGGGGGATCTCTGAGACTTGATGGCTTGCAGCCTAGCTCCAGGTTCAGAAGACCCTGTCCCAAGAAAAGAGGTGGAGTGTATTAGGGCAGGTTACCCGACAGTGTTCCCAGGCTCAAGCATGTTCATCTGCATACACACACACACACACACACACACACACACACACACACACACACCCCACATATGTTAAATTCACACACATAAAAAGAAAGTATTCCACAGAGACACCTAGAAATATTAGATGCAACGACATTAAGTAATCAAAGAAATTTATTTACTCAGTGATAGCATCCTCACCAAGTTATAGGTCCCTTCAGTAAGAATTCTCTTTTGTGCTATTTTTCATTGAAGCTTTTATAACTTCACTCATATGGCAGGGCAATTTCCAAAAATTAAAAAAAAAAGCAAAAGCAGTACAACAGTCCACATTGTAGTCAAGTCCCACAACTAATAATTACCTTTGCCATATTATGACAACCAGCACCACTGCCAGCACACACAGCTTTCAAATTACACAGCACGAGAGAACACACACTTTGGGAAGGAGAGAGCTATGCCAGCACAAATCAAAACTTACACCATTCTTCCTAACGATATCTTTTTGTTGTTGTTGTTCGAATTGTACAAAGCCTAGGCTATAGACAGAAGAAAGACCTGAAATCCTTTTAGTTTCAGTTCACTCTCTCACTTGCAGTTTTATCCAGGTACGGAAAGAATGGGCTGTCAGTCCTCTTCTGCCTTTTGAATGTCCTTGAGCGTACCCTAAGGAAGCAGTTCTGAACCCAGTTTAAAGATGATCTTCCTGCACACACTCCCCCCGGAACTTGCTGCCATAGCTCTTTCTCATCAGAGTGGCTAGATTAAATATTCAGGACCCCGCTACCGTGGTGCATAGCAATGCAGGGCTCTGACCTTCTCCAGGAAAATCAGTCAGGGAACAAACCTGTGACAAGAGTGACACTGTGTGCTGTAAAGTAAAACCTCCTAATGCAATCTGTACAGCACATTCTCTCTGGCATAGTAAATGCACTGTTAAATTCACACTGCAGAAAATGTACTAAAAGCCTTTTAAAATGGATTTGTAAATTCATATTCAGGTCTATCTGCGGTTGATCCACTCTCTATGTAGACCTCTCAGCCAACAGTCACCATGCGTTGCTGGCAGGGGGTGAGCACTGGACTTGAGATATCTTCCTCTCCTCCCAAGGAGGACAGAGATGAGAAGGTTCTTCATGTCTCAACTGTTAGTCAGGCATCTAGTTTTAAAATGTTTTGAATGAAACATAACACTGAGTCAAAAAGGAAAATAATGTGGTCTTTGGTGTAACTTCCCAAGAAGCTCCATGACTAGAAAATATTAAAGGTATCTGCTTTATCTTTATGGGCAGATACTACATCAAGCAAGTGTCCTGAATTTTTTGAACTTTCTCTCTCTCTCTCTCTCTCTCTCTCTCTCTCTCTCTCTCTCTCTCTCTCAGTGAAAAAGTAGATTTTTTTAATTCCTCAGAAAGTATAAGATGAATGCAGCTGAGAATGATCAAATAAGTTTACCCATATTAAATTCAGATTTAAGTATCAAATTTTAATTGTGTATGTCAGGTTTTTTTTCCTGATCCTTAGACATGTGCTTTGAAGAACTGTTGGATACCACTGCCTACTTCTTTACCTCCTGTACAGCCAAACCCCCAAACCCACACATTACATGTTGATTTGGGTTAAAGCATCCAATTATCCCTTTTCTCTGGTGTGGACTCCATCAAAACCATAACAGATAAATATTTTTGATATATTTTGTACAACAATATGATTACTTGCTACATTTTTAATAATAAAAATTTCCCATTCTAAAATATTTTTAAAAGATGACCATTTTAGATGTGTCCTAAATATAATATTTAAGGAATTTAGGAACATAGAAGTGAGCAAACTAAAAAGGCTTTTTTATAAATTATGTTAACTTATTATAATATAGTATTTTGTGTGTAAATGTACCAGGCTACATTTACCAGGCAGGAATCTTAAGGCAGAAAGTGAAGCAGAAGCCATGGAGGAATGCTGCTTACTGCCTTGTTCCACTTGACTTGCTCAGCCTACCCAAGACAATCTGTCCAGAGATGATACCACCCACAGTGGGATGGACTTTCCCATATCAAACATTAATCAAGAAGATGCCTCACATGCTTGCCCATAAGCCAATTTGATGGGGGCACTTTCTCAACTAAGATTCCTTCAACACAGATGATCCCAGCTTGTATCAAGTTGAAAAAAAAAAATCAACCAGCACATTATATAAACAGTACTTTTAGATTCAGTAGGGGCATTGACAAAATTATTCTATTTCATAGACTTAATTCATCTAAACAATTGTAACCCTGAATGGTAAAAGGTGTATGCAGACCACATGACTAAAGAATCTAAAGATTTCATTTAACATTGAAGCTTCTAGTGGTCTAAAACTAACTTGGGACTCTATAGCAGATGCATTGTGCATAGGTAGTCTATAAATCATCAGCTTCTTTCCCCTAGGAAAGTGAGATGTAAAGTTTATAGTCTAAAAATAAAGCCTAATTCCCTATTTTGTCAGTTTTGAGGTAGTAGTTCCCTTTGATAATAATATGAAGATTCTAAACTTTCTCCCAAGACAAGTGGATTGTATTCAATAATGGCTACATTTCTATGTTCCTGGTGGTAGGCTGGAAAGCATCCATCTCTCTTGTCCTGGGCATATTGGCTAATTTACAGTCTCCCCAGGTATTTGTCTGCCTGCCAGTCTCCCTTTTTCTTTGTGAGAGGGTTGCCTTATTGGAAAATCCTTATCAGAAATCCAGGACATAGGAGGGAAGCAAGGAGAGAAAAGGGGATTGAGGGTAAGCTGGGACCGAAAGATAAGAAAGTAAGAGAGGCAGAGAGAAATTAGAGAAAAAGAAAAAGAAGAAGGATTGAAGGAAGAAGGGGAAGACATGGGGAAGGGAGAGAGGAAGGATTTCAGGGAAGGATAAGGAGGAACTGAGAGCAGGGAATAGGATCTAGTAGCCTTTGACATGTTGATAAATAGGTTCTGAGAGACAGCTCTTTCAGGCCTTCTCAACTTCCTTACCCAGTCAGCACATTCACTCTGAGATAAAGAAAATAGTGAGAATACTGAGATAAAGAGAACACCGATGAGGACAGTCTGACCTATGGCTTTTTAAGTTATCTGTGCACGTCTTGTATTCTATACTACTGAGTTTTGTATATCAAGCCTACTTCTTTCTCTGTCGACGGACTACTTTTTGTAGGATGGATTAGAGGGCAGCATCCTCCTTAGTGAACCGGAACAAACTTGTCCCTTTTACTCTTTTGTCTTCATATTCTGGTACATGGTGTATCTTTACCAATTTTGCGACAGGATACATTGTTTGCAATTCAGCTTCAGAAATGTGGGCTGAGATTCTTATGGCTGCCTTTATATCAAGCTCAAGAAACAGGAAAATTCTATCTGCTCCAAAAATTGTGTGGGAGTACAAATGTCAGGGGTGAGCCACATCACTCACAGAAGTACTAACTGGAAAAAGTTATCACATAAAAATTAATTTTCTTTCCTCTTGAAGAGATCTACCATTCTTATGATAGGCTTTTCAATTTTTTTTTCTTTGTGCTTCTGGTAGTATATAATTGCAAGGAAAAAAAAAAACTCTTCACTTAGCTCTTACATTATTCATCCACACATTCATTCAAACATTTATTAAAGGAACTGTAAAATCAGGTAACTTTGATAAAATTTCTCTGATATCTCTACAATCAGCATTAAAGTCAGGTCATTGGAGGTCTAGCTAACTAGAGGAACTAGAAGCAATTACTGTGAAACATTTATTAATATGGCCATGAGAAAAATATTTTTATAATGAGCTCTATTTTATAGTGAGTACTAAGGCTGATGACCAGTTTTCTAGATTTTCAAGATTTTATTTCTTTTATGTGTATTAGTGTTTGTCTGTGTTTATACGTGTGCATCACATGCATACCTGATTCTTGCAGAATTCAGAAAAGGGTGTAGAATCCTCTGGAACAGAGTTACAAATGGTTGTGAGCCACCAAAAGAGTGCTGATACATGGATGCAAGTCTTCTGAAAGAGCCACAAATGCTCTTAAGCACTGAGCCATCACTCAAAACTCAGTAAACCATTCTTGGTCAGCAATGATGGTCAGGCAGCTGTCTAGGGGACCACAAATCTCATCTATTAGTGGTGTGGTTCAGTGCATGTATGGGGCAAACATAATACCCTTTAGTTTCTAATAAGAGATAAGAACTTTTAGTTCTGTGAAGCCCCATCAGGAGGAGATAGTACATAAAATTAGCAAGCCTAATTATGAAATGTTCTGATGGATATTTTATTGCAATAAAGACATAAACTGAGCTTGTGTGTGAATAACCCATTCAAATTTCTCTAACTCCGAAATTGGTCCTGACTCACTGATGCCAGGCTAAAATGTTAAGGAAAGCTTGGAGTTATGACCAGATATTCCTTTCTCTGAGTTGCAACTGTCATTCTACCTTCTGAGATGACTCTTAAGAGTGCAGTATGACTCCACAAATACCTTCTAAGAGATGACTTTGAACTAAACCCAAGTAGAGGGGGTAAACAAAGTTCTGTGCCAAGCCAATTTGTCTACCATCCATGTGGAGGTTAAGCCATCATACTGGAAAATCCCAGGTTATATTCCTCCATGTGATGTACCTCAGAGTCTTAGTTTCCTATCATAATACTCATAACTGTACCAGCATAAGGTAGCTCAATGGAAACACTATTTTGGGTGAAATAATTTCTACTTAAGGGTACTTCCTTGAATAGAGCCAGAGATGTAGCAAGGTCCCTGGCCTCTGCCTGTAGCTAGAGTTTTCCAGTCCTGCCTGGCCCAAGGTCAGGACAAATCTCTCTCATCCACCAGTCGTGCAGCTGCTCAGACACAACTGAGTAAACACAAAGAAACTTATATTGCTTATAAACTGTATGGCTGCAACAGGCTTCTTGTTATCTAGTTCTTATATCTTAAATTAACCCATTTCTATTAATCTATAAGTTGCCACATGGCTTGTGGCTTACCAGTATCTTAACATCTTAACATCTCTCTGACTCAGACTTCCACTTCCCAGAATTCTCCTCTGCTTGTCCTGCCTATACTTCCTGCCTGGCTACTGGCCAATCAGTGTTTTATTTATTAACCAATCAAAGCAACACATTTAACATACAGAACATCCCACAGCATTTGCCTACTGCTAAGTTTCAGAAATATAAATCTACTGTAGTCAAACATGTTGCCAAGCCTGTTCCCCTGGGGAAAATATTTCATTCAGTAGTGAAGCACCATGAGATTAAAGGATGTAAGTACTGTGGTCTGTCTTTGAGGCTTATTGGCTTTGCTTTTACACATAGTTTCTGCAATATTAGCAGCATAAGTACTATATGGTAAGCACATTAGCTCCCTAGAATCTATGGAATTATCTATAAAGTCATGATAATTATAAAAATAGATGATTATGAAATTATAAAGTGCACTTATTTATAATATCTATAAAGTATACTTATGTTTCATAAATAAAATACTTATCACTCTGTTTATATTTACAATTACTTGGTTAAGTAACATTGCTGTGTTTATAAGCAAATGATGACAGTTATACATTTTACCTCAACAATACTAAATTCTTTTTTGTTTTGTTTTTTGAAATTCTTCATATATAGGAAAACGTGATACAGACTCCCAATGCCTTCTTCCAAACTGAGCATTTTAAAAAATTCATGAAATATTTCATTTCTAGTTTACTAATTCATGAAAGCTTTGCTATTATGAGAATAGTCTTACAATGACAGGCACCTAGGAACATGGCATATAAGTGATGAACATGCACAGAATGAGGTATCTATCATTTAATAAGACAAAACTGTAACCAATGGATGAATAAGAAAATTAAGTTACGATTTTAATGAATAAATCTATTTTAAAGGGCCTTGTTGAATCCTCATTCAGAATATCTATTCTGCCAACATTAGTTCATTCCTGTTTCAGATGCCAATGGCTGTCTCCATTAGAATTCTAATTGGGTATGGCATAATCAATAATGTGCATGATGCTTGTGATTCATAGACTGACAACACTCAGCAGCAAGTTCACAAGCAAGGCAGTCCAGAGATGCCACTTTAACTAACAATCTGCAAGAAAGAATCCTTCTGGCAGTGTTGCCATTAGAGTTGTTAATCATCGGTGGTGGCTAACACTAGAAATCACTGAGATACCAGATGCAATGCACAAGATGTAACTTAAGAGTGAAAGCCAAGAAGTTAAAGGATACAGTGGGAAACCTAATTATATTAGGCACCCAGGAATTCTGGAACAAACTCATTTGATCACAGAGGCTCATAAAGACATATAAAAGAATCAATTTAAATTTATTATGTGCCTGCTGCTAGTTCAGCTGTTGCTAACAGACGCTCCATGGAGAACCTATGGAGAGAAAAGCCTTCTGATACTTTCTCCTGGTATGAACCTGGGGAGATGTTGTTAACAAACAACCTAAATTGGAATGTATGGTAGATCAGGGCCAAGTTTTGTTTTAGTTCAATGATGCTCAATCTAGTAAAAGTTCAATAAACATTTATTGAACACATTAATAAATGCCAATATCCTGTGTACCCTAAAATCTTTGGTGACATATGGTAGAGGCCCCTGTTTGACCTTCTACTTATCAACAGTAAAGGGAAGGAACTTTTGTCCAATAATAGAAAAGACATCAAGAGGAAGTCTGGCATTTGATTTCTTTCTACAAACCTTAGCATCAGTGTATTCACCGTCTAGTGATGGATGAGCAGTAACTCATCATCTTTGAAACTCCAACTAGATCAGCCTGCTTCTTTTCTATGTTCAGAAAATGTGCATGGAGATAGCTGTACTTAAACCACATAAAAGATTTTCCATAGTGAGTAGGCTACACAATTCTCCAATCTCCCCAGGTAAAAATATGTGGGAAAAAATCAAAGAAAATATGCAAAATTCCAAGACAAATGGAACCTTGTAGCAAGCAGATGAAAGGAAATTCAAATTAGACTCTGTTTTCCTGATTTTCACATCCACGTGCTAGAAAGTTTCTTTATATGGTTCATAAGTGTGGAGAATAGATCTATGATTATCATTCTGTTCTCAGATTTGAATCAATATGTTATATAGTAAAGGGGGATGATTCAAAGCAATTACATAACACTAGTGCTTGAATTCAGAATTTGATTGAAATGTCCAGTGAGCTAACACCAGTGTTCATGTACACAGTACTTTTTCCAGTAGAGTTTAATGATGTGAAGTTCTACTACTTCAGATTACCTAGTTCTATATCCCAACTCTGCCTTCAAGGGCTGTGTGACCCCAGCCAAGTTTACTTGGCTTTTATACATCAAAAGTTGATGATTATTTATAATTATTTATTTGGGTTTTGCTTTAGCTTCTCAAATTCCAACAATGAACAATTCAAAATAAAAAATTCTAAGAGAGAAATTGTAAACCTGAGTGACAAGGTATCAAGTTACCATGTTTATTGCCATAATTTACAAGTTCAATGTCAACTAGAATGTGAATTTTTAAACAGTTAATGGAAAACATGAGTTAGCAATTTCTGTTGACATGTACACACCTGAGTTAAGTTCTTCATCAACAGACTTGGGATAGCATGCAAAATTTCCCCACCCCCCACAGTTTTCCCTCTCACCACCAATTTGGGCTTTTGCCCTCAGACTCTACCTCAATATATCCACTAATATTTTTGCTGCTAACCCAACAAAGCACAACTGTAAACTCGGCAATTATTATTCACCTAGTCTTCATGGTTCTTTCTTTCTTCCATAATAATAAAGTAATATAAAGTCACCCTCATGACCACATTAAAGTTAATTTCCTCCAAATGACAGGTCATAGTCATAAGGCATGATTCTGCATGTCATAATGCTTATCTCTGTAGAGGTTCAGTACAAGGCTTAGTGTGTGTTATTTATGAATATATTTCACCAGTGTAAAGAAAGACAAATTCTTTTCTTTCAAAGATATCCATTTTCTGATGCACACTAAAAAATTTAGACTCCTAAAGAACATAAATGTATTCAATCAAATTACTAATCCATTGAGGTCATTATTCTACCATTCACAAGCATAAATGAGCTATTTCATGAAAAACCATTCATTTATTCAGTCTACTGCTAGGTGATGGAGAAAGCTATAAAAAATGACTTTATGCTTCTACATTTTAGGGCCTCATAATCCCACTTGGGAAAAGAGCAAGTGAGGTGAGTGAGATGGGGGAAGAGAATATGTTCAGGGTAGGCATTACTAAAATGAGCTTGTGATAAAATTCAGGAAATGAACAGATTTTTTTTGCCAGTAGCTCAGAAAGAAAACAAGGAAGTCCTGTACACAAAATAAACAGCTCTTGAGCAGACACATGGATGAGCCTAGAGAAGGATGGAAACTATAAGGCAGGTGCTCTGTCCCAGGCCAAAATCATTTTTATTTTTAGTTAGCATAAGCAGATTTATTTCCAACACAGTTTAGACAACCACCAGGATTTCCAGTTGAGAATAGAGAAATCACAAGTCAATTCAAATAATCAAAGCGAATTTGGCAAGGTCTCATGGTTGCTACTGTGCTGTTCCCGGCTGTAGTTAGGACCAGCAGACATCTGGCTCTCTTGCCAGTTTCTAAGCATGTGGCCTGATGTGCTCTGTGAACTCCTGCAGAATTGCACTTTTGTGGCCAATTTACTGTGCATATTTACATTTGAAAATAGTTTTACATCCTATGTTAATACATTTCTGTTACTTTATGATTAACCATAACACTAAAGATTATGACTGCATCCAATGCTATAGAGAGAAAATCATAGCCATGAATAAAGGCACATGCACATTCTGGAGGGTAATATACAAGGATCATGCATTTGAGGCCATCCTGGTGTCATGGAAAGACCATGTCTCAAAAAATAGGGGTGAATAGAGACAGAGCATAAGTTAAAAAAGAGTCCCCATGTTTTCTAGTATAATAAAGAAAGTCAGTGTCTTCAGGACATAAACACAGATGTCTACAGGATTCTTATTGGCAGTCTGTCTACCCAGATATCTAGAAACATAGTGGATCTAGATTTTTATACAATAAAACTCAATAGACCTGATGGACTGTTAGTTGTTTTAGATCGTGTTCCATTTATTTTTCATACAACATGATTTCACTCAGATTATGTGTTTCTTAGTTCTTCAGACAGGTTGGCACAGATTTCACTTTTAAAAAAAATTAAAAGTTCCTGTTAAAACTCACCACAATGTGAGGAGTTTCCTCTGAATAGATGGGGTCCCCAGGACCCAAATTAGCAAAATGCTAGAGCAGACAGTGCTGTGGTGCACTGCAGTTTCCACTTTCTTAAACTACTACTTTCGCTTTTAACAAGTTTCTGTTTCTTCAATCCATACATAGTTAAATTGGAAGTGAGACTTTCTACAAGTATAATGTAGTATTTGTGCCTTGTTTGTCTCCAGTAATGCTTATCTAACTTCCAATGCTGTAAAGAAATACAGAGATTGGCATGGCCAATGGAGTGGAGGATTCTTGGTAAATGGAAGAGTTTTAAAGTTTAAAATTTAACATTTACAAAACAATAAACTCATAGTATGTACCAGAAAGTCTGGTTCCTACAGTCACTCTATCATGCACAAAGACACAATATCACTGAACTTAAAAATGCAGACATACAAATTGTGGATCATTTGAATAATCTACACTCTGAGTCAATGGCTCTCATTCTAACCTAATAAACTGAAGAAATATGAACCATTAGCAGAGTAGATTCCCAGAACTTTATTTGGCTGTGGTCTTTCAGATATAAGTGACTTTGGACCATGAACAATATACTATTTTAAGTTTATTTTTTAGTCCTTTTTTTCTCTGTAAGATTGTTGGGGTCTCACCGGGCCATGATCTTATTTTAGTCTCTAGGAAAGTAGTCTAGTGTGTTGTTCAAAAATTTTATATGCAGATCTTATAGAAGAGAAATAAGGCAATAGTGTGGTTTGCATAGGATCCCCAGAAAATAAAAGAGGAGAATTCCATTTGAATTGGAGGGACTGCTTCATGGACGTCTTGAATGACCATGGAACCTCCATGAATGACAGTAAGCACTCAAGGCTTTGGGGATCTGGATCTATGCATCTGTAGTAGTTTGAATGTAACTGGCCCTCATAATTTCATAGGGAGTAGCACTATTATGAGGTGTGGCTTTATTGGAGTTGATATGGCCATGCTGGAGGAAGTATGTCACTGTGGGGGCAGGCTTTGAGGTTTCCTGTGCTCAGGATACTGTCCAGTGTCTCAGTCAATTTCCTGTGACCTTTATATCAAGATGTAGCCAGCACCACATCTACCTGTGTGCCACATGCATCCCACCATAATGATAATGGATTGAACTTCTGCAACTGTAAGCAAGCCACCCAATTAAATGTTTTCTTTGTAAGAGTTACCATGATCATGCTCTCTTCACTGCAATAAAAACCGTTAGACAGCATTTTTGTCTGTTTGATCATATATATCTGAACAGACTAGTACAGAGCCTTGATAATATAAGATGCCCCAAAAGCAATTCCTGAAATTTAATCAAGTAGAGAGAGAAGGAAAACCAGAGTTTGCACTCCATTTTCCCAACTTGTCAGTTATTCACACTGAGAATATCTCATAGGGTTGCTTTAGTATCAGGATCATCCATGTAACTAGTAATAGTCATGAAAAGCTTCAAATAATGTGAAATACTGTACATTTTCTTGACCTTAACATGTATGTATAACAGTCTGATATGTGTTTTTCAAGTATGGGTGAGTTGTAATTCTAAAATAGGGTGTTGTATGTCAGAGTATCCCTTCTTATGCTACCATTACAGAAGCTTTTTAAGGGCCTAAAATTTTTGTTTTCAGTATCTTGAGCCTCTGTCATTCTAGGAAATAACATTGAATGTTCTTCCTTCTATTCATTGGTCTTTAGGTCTCTGGCTCACTGTTCTTTTCCCCAACTTTATCTTCTGAGCTTCCTCTACTCAGAACTTACTCCTTTCTAGGGTTTCTTTATTAAACAGTTCAGCTTCAGGGACGTTCCTGTGAGATGTCAAAATATTTAAACTTGATATTTACTATACTTGACTTGGCCTCTAAACCCAGTCAAACTTGGGTACTGTCTGTTTGACAGCTACTGCTATCCTGTGATTCCTAATATTATTGTTCAAGAATTGCAGGCTCCTTCTGAGCCAATAATTCTTCATCAAAACATAAAACCAGAAAGTCAGACTTCTTGGTAAATATTTCAAAACTACACATCTATAAAAAGAAAAGGCTGGGCTCCCTCCTTTTCCCCCCTAGATTCCCTGTCACAGCAGTCACACCATTTATGAATAATAATCCAGTGAAAAGACGAGAAAAACATCAGCTACAAAGAGAGAAAAGGGAAAACAGGTATCTACAGTGCATCACTGAAGGAGACAGGGGACATTCAAAGACGCAGCTGCCCTCCCTGACAGGCCTCATCCGGCAAAGTGAATGTCCTGCTCCTTTGTCCTATCCCAGACATGCTGAATGTCACTTCAGAACAAGGTCTATCCCGTGATCTTTGCATTAGTACATTTTGAACAATCCAATCAGACCCTATCTCGTCTTCTCTGCAACTGAAGGCAGAGGAAACCAAAACAACCTTCTTTGCAATGTTTCCCCTTTAATCTAGTCAACTGCAATCAGTACATGCCAAACATGACTATCTTTTCTGCAATTGCTGTTGATTTTCAGTTATTGCCCCAGGCTGGCATGAGGCAGGCAAATAATAAATCATAGGAACTTGGTTTGCTAACGGAAATGTTAATAAAGGACCTCCTATATTAAGAGGGAAATGAACTAGGCCCTCTGCATAGGTGAGACAGTTGTTTAGCTTAAACTGTTTAGGGGGCCCCCTGGCAGTAGAATCAGGATCCATGCCTGGTGCATGAGTGGGCTTTTTGGAGCCCAGTGTCTATGGTGGGACACTTTGCACAGCCTTGGTGCAGGGGGGTGGAGCTTGGACCTGCCTCAGCTGAGTGTACCAGGTTCTGCTGACTCCCCATGGGAGGCTTTGCCTTGGAGGAGGTGGGAGTAGGGGTGGGTTGGGGGGAAGGCTGGAGAGTGGGAGGAAGGAGGAGGGGGGGAATCTGTGGTTGGTATGTAAAATGAATAGAAAATTTCTTAATTAAAAAAAAGAGGAAAATGTTACTTTAAAGGAAAACAAATTCTGTTTTTTAGAAGGAAATAATGAAAGGCATATTTTCATTGCTATCTAGTACTGCTTTTGCACAATGAGGTTTTTTTTTTTTTTAAATCTACAACACATAAACGCTATTTAGGTTAAAAGAATGCATATGGAAATCTCCATCAAATTCATTTGCATAAAACCTGCAAGCTACATAGTAGGAAATCTATGAAAACAATGGTATGCTTCATAAATTCATTAATTTTGATGTTTTGCTCCAAAGCAGCAGGGGCATCAGGGTTACTGTCAGCCTGGGGATGTTTACTCCTCCTTTTAGAGTCCTCAGGGGTAAGTGGGTGAACCACTGAAATGACTTGCTTCTGGAGAAGCAAAGACGCTGTTCTCATCGTAGCTAGCTTTAAATTTTCTCAAAGGAAAAAAAAATGTCTTTTGCTTACTAATAGACCAAATTTTCAGCAGCTACAAAACGCAGCTTATGAAGCACTATAAGTGGAGGTGTCTAGGCATAAAGTGGGTCTGGATTAGCAGAGGAGGGTAAGTGATATGCTTACCAGACTAGGGATGAGCCTGGAGCACAAGTTCAGGGATTCATCTGGAGACAAAGAACTCAGAAGCAAGGAACATATCCAAATTCTTATGAGAAATACTGAAATCTACTGTCAGTGTTAGATGCCTGCTTCCGGGGCATGTTTGTTAAGGACTTAATATTAGATTCTGTGCAATTGTTATAAACATCCTAAATTCCCTACCCTTTCATAGATAAATCACTCACCATGCTACACCAACATTGGTTGTTTAGTTGTATTTCTCACACAACTAAATATTTGTTGGCTGCGGAGTTATCCTGATCACCAGTATTAATATGGAGGCTGCCTCGATGCCTAATATAAGCCAGTAAGCAATGCATCATCATTTTTACAGTGGCTGTCACAATGCCTGATTCAAACAGGTAAGCAGCACTGGGTTTCTTCTATCAGACGATCAACCATGATATGTGCCAACCATGTATGAAAATATTGGTAATAAATTCAGGTCTTTTCTTGAAGTTTCAAAAAGATCCACTCTATAATTGTTGAAAAATAAAATCTAATTCTTCCCAACTACATTCTTAAACTATCTAGGAAATGATAGCTTATATTTGGGCATGCAAGACAAAAATATCACAGTCTGATAATGTTACTTTTCAAATGTGTTTTCTCTTGGTCTATATTCCCAATGTACTAAAATGCATTCACTGTGTAGTCTGTTATATTTGAAATCTCATCACTTTTATCCATTTTTCTCGGAGAAGCTACATGCTAAATGCTAACAACAGAAACCAGGACCTTCCTGAAGAAGTTTCTCCCTGGCCTCAGTAGTACTACATGCTATTGATTCCATGGCTCCTTAGTGGCTACACAGCTCATTTTCCTGGATCCCTGTCTTTCAGCCCACCTCAGATCTCTCCAGGCTACAATCACCTTCCAAATAAACTCACTTTGTAAACTCAGACAATTCCCAAATGCTAATCTTCATTCTGAGCATCCTCTCAACTCCAGACTAATGTCTTGACAGTCAGTTAGGCATGTAATGAACAACTCAAATATAACTAAACCTAAATCCAGTTCCCTATTTCTTTCCAGCCTGCTCCACATCTTTTCTGTCACTGTAAAGGCAACACTGTTCTTCCAACTGCTCAGCTTAAAACAAAACCACAAAAAATGTCTTCCTTATTCTATACCTAATCCATCAGCAGCCTGGTATAGTTCATTATCAACAAACTCCTCCTCCTAGTGTCCTAGGATTTATGCCTTTTTCTTATGGAAAACTCTGACCTATTGTTCTTACTTCTGCTCTTGTCACCTTGAGTCAGTTGTTTGCATAACAGGCAGTGACCCTGTTAAAAGGCATTCAAATCATGTCACACCTGTGATCATTTCCTAGTGACCACTCATCCCATTCAGAAAAAAAAAGTGGGGGGGGATTTATCCCACACGCATTGCTTATTTCTCTGGATACCTTCTAACTTCATCTTGTCTGCCAGAGACGTGTTGCACATAGTTAACACAGATGGAATATTCCTATAGAGGATCTTGTGTGCTCTGTCTCTAGGACTATACCCTTTGAGTTCCCCTACAAGGCTTCCCTACTTAAGGACATCTCCAGTCTCTTTGTTTACCTTCCTCAGGTCTTGACTCCAGAGGCAACTTTCCAGTGTGGCTTTCTGAGTCCAGTCCCTAAAGAATGAAATCTTTGTGCCACACCCTTCCTGTCCTTTGCTCTGCTTTATTTTACTCTAGTGCTTAATGCAGTATGACATCACACACATGACAGGGGAGAGCAAGAAAGGAAGAAAGATAGTTTCTTGTGTTTATTGATGTGTTATCTTTCTCACCTCATAAAACTGAACCTCCACCATGTATGTAGATTTTATTTCTGTTGAAAGCCATATGCTGAGTAACTTCTAACATCTATGATGAAACAAATAAGTATTGTTTTGATAAATAAGTGTATGCCTTTATTAGACAGGATTCATTTGGGATCTCTGCTGAGTTTTTGATACATTGCTTACTCTCAACCACCAAAATCCTAATAGGCTCAATATTATTTAATAGAGATACTTTTGCCCCAACTTGTTCACTTGCTCAAGCTTAACATTATATATATCAGCATTTATTCTGAATGTACATATATATGTTCATACAGAAAAATGTATATACTGGCCCCAGGATTAATCAAGAAAATATAACTTGTTGGAGGCATATTAATATTCCCCAAGAAAGTTTATGAGCAAATGTAAGGATCCTGTGACAGGAATACTACTGGGCCACTTAACATTAAAACAACATTTTAAAAAGTGTTGGAGTCGAAACCATCATAAGTAAAACACAGGTTATTAGTTAATTTATATTAGCAAACAAATAGACACAGTAAGCATTAATTTGGCTGTAGATTAAGAGAATTTTAGGAAAAGTTTATTTTAGGAAGCACACATGGGTCACTCCAAGGCATTTTCAGCCCAGCAAGAGTAATCAACAAAGCAGCATACATGAGATCTGAATCTAATTAAGAAACTATTTAAATTGAAAACTTTGTTTATGATTAAATATATGTTTCACACTAATAGTTCCCTTATTTCATTATAATCTTTCATAAAAGATTCATTAATCTTTTATTAAAAAACAAAAGCACATTTATATATTATATAACACATTATAAAATCAAGTCTTATTTGAAAAGTACTTCATAAATAATGGTAAATAAGCCACAAGTGAGATGCAATGCTCATTAGTACTATGTGTTTTAGAAAGCTTCCTGAAACAAATACTTTTAGCTTAATTCCCCTCTCACAATCAATGTTTCTGTCACTCCCTGATGCCAGTACTTTGTGTTGTTGTTTGTTTGTTTTTGATTTGTGAAACAGAGTCTTTCTACGAAGCCCCATCTATCCTGGAACTCACTCACAGTGTACACCAGGCTGAGATTAAAAGTGTGCGCTGCATGTTTGACTACCTGATGCAGGTACTTTATCGTTAATTTATGTGTCTTTGAGTCTTCCTGGAAGGGGCTACCTGGTCCTGTGACTCCATCCTTCCTAGAAGTACTTGTCAAAAACATTCACTTTCCTACCGTGACCATGATACTATTTAGGACCAAGACAAACCTAATAAGTACCTGACTCAAGATCAGCCAGAGAACTGAAAACCAAGTCCCAAAGTTTAAACACTGGTACCCTGTTTCCTATGATCTAGTCATTAACATTTGCTACTTGGTGTTGAATTTTGCAAGATTAAAATGTTATCCTTTGGACTGTGAGATCCTTGCAGGGAAACAATACACATTATTTTTCCCTTCAAGTCTATGTATACCATCACAGTGTGGCCTCACAGTTGACACTGTGAGAGTGCTCAGGAGTGACTGAGCACAAATTAGCGAGCAGCTTACTAGGTCCATTCAAGCAGAACACCGAGTAACATGAAAATGGCGAGATGGGACGTTCATCAGTATGTGGATTATTTGCATAGAAGGCTATGAGATTTTGAGTTTATTAAGATCCTACAATGGATTACAAACTTCATGATGGAAAACTTAAAAATTAAAAAACAATTATCATGATCCTATGACCAAATAACCTGTAAGAATCACAATTTTGTGTAGACATCTGCTCAACTAAAATCACACAGGATTCTTCTGTTCTAAAATGGGCATTTGTTAAGACTCACACAAGTGGGCCTTACGTATGTACAGCTTGACAAGCCACAAGATAACAAATAAGAATTTAGTATTGAATATTCAAAATGACAGTAGCCTGTCCTATTGTTAAATGATATTATTCATCTTTATGTTGTATTTATCTTTTTCACACATACAGAGAGGTGAAGAGAGAGAGAGAGAGAGAGAGAGAGAGAGAGAGAGAGAGAGAGAGAATACCCATACAGAAGACTCAGCAGATTTGTCATAAGGTTTATATAAATTGAAAGGTTATTTCTTTAGTAGTGATGGAAGAAGTGGTAAGTGAGAAAGAGTTGAAAGAATTAACATTCAAACGTGTATATGAAAAGCATCTTACTGCTAATCACACTGTATTTTACACAGATTGAGAAGTTATAACAGTATGTGAAAAAAGTACTATTTCACAAATGCCACAGTCATGCTCCTCTCTACATCATTCTAAAATAAGGACTCTTGGGTGATGAAGTCAGTAAATACCCCACCCTGGTACCCTGAAGTCTTAAAAGTTTAAAATGTACAGTTTTTTTTAGAATCCAAGCAAGGATCACATTGGTTGGCCTTTGTGGAACAAGTCATTTCATTAGCAACATTTTACACAACCCTCTGGTGACAAGAACAAAGCTCATCATTGAGTCATGTGGTTACAAACACAGTGATCACTGCTTTACACCACAAACAAGTTTTCTGTGTGCCTTACACCAAAAAATGACCTGAGAACCACACAATGTAACTGGATGGATATGAACATCTGTAAGCAATATCAGGAAGTATTTTAGAGGCAGGACAGAGACTAAAGCTCAAGAGACCCCATGATTAATATTTAATTCTTACATATATTTTATTTATTCAAACAATTTCATACATATGTAAGTTACAGGTGAAAGTTATTATAGAAGTGCATAATCTTAGATTGGAGCTTAGTTTTACCATAAATTGGTCATGTAGTGCTTTTATACAGTTTTCCAAGTATATTTAATAAGAACGATACAACTGGAAAAGAATTTCTTGGAAAAATCTTTGCGTGAAAAAGCAATGATTCTGCTTTAATTCAGTGCCATTTATAATTTAGATCATGTTCTAAGATCTTGATAATGTCATAGTCCTGGATAAAGGATACTTATTTAAAAATAGTATAACACATCACAATAAGAGATTCAGAGCCTATAATAAATAGAATATGAAATAATATAATATATTATGCTTTCTTCTCTCCTTAATTAATGCACTCAATTTAAGGAAACCAGAAAGAAAATAATATTAACTTGCTGTGTCTTTCTGGATATTCTAATACTCTACATTTTTATTTCAACCCTACCCTGCTCACACACAAGGCAGGAAACATTTTAACCCAGAGCTTCATCTAGACCCAGAAGTCAGAGAAATTCTACAACCAAGCATTACTTCTGTGAGTTTATCCCCAAGAAAACCAGGACTCTACACTGTTCATCCTTTCAACATTGACTTCAGATCCTGACTCGGGAATTACTACCATGGTTTGTTCACCTCTCAAGAATAAGGAGAAGGGAATCAAGACACCAGTGTTGAACAGAAACAGCCCATACGGCTCAGAGTCAAGTATGATTGTGTTCAAATACGTGAGAGACATAAAACTGAAAAAGAATCATGTCTACTTATACTCCAAGCTGCTGATTACCTGTTGATGCTCTATTATATTGTTTTTGAAACAATTAAAACTCCTTAAAGAGTATAATGAGATAGAAAATAATATTCTAAGAGAAAATGGCCAAATTTGAGCAACTGTACCCACTAGAAGGGGAGATGTATGTACCTCAGCTCTGGGAAGATGAGGAAGCAGTTCCTTGAGTAAGTCTGAGACCAATGGTGGCTCTTCCTATTCACTATGACTTATGCTTTATAACCTCATTATTTTCATAAACAACTCCTGGTTTTCACTTCATTATCCTCTTATAGTTAATTATTTTTACATAAAGCTTCTCTTCAATAAGTGTGTGGCTTCTGACTCATAATTGGATCTTGATTTATATAAATACTGGACTGAATTTGAGAGACAGGTGGCTGAACGAAAATGTATTATGAATACACACATGCTACTAGAGGAGAGGGTATTTCAGAAACTTGAAAGCACATTAACAGAATTACAAGAAAAGTGTAGATTTCATTCAGAGATTCCAAACTTGTATGGATATGTGATTATATGTACACACACACACACACACACACACCATGTCACATGATTAACTTTCTGTACCCCATCCCCTTGTTTACAGTTATGTTTTAACCTACAATGTAACTGAATTTTACCTGGTAGATTCTGAAGACAGGACATGCTCATGTGCTCATGGGGATAAAAACAAATATAATCATTGCAAGTCAGTGCTTTCCTTTTTATTATTTAGATAAAAGGAACTATGGAACAGTGACTTTAATCATGTTCCTATCCTTTAACTCCAGAGCTTGCTTGCTCATGAGTAATCACATATAGATGCTGTAGACATAAAGGTTCATAGTTAGTGGGGTCATAGTAAAACCTCACAAGGGTATAGCAGTATCCTGGAGAGGAAGGAGAAAGACTGTATTCCACATTTCCCATTTAATAATTCCTGATCCACCAAATTTAGGGGTTCCTATAACTGCTTATGACACCCATAGAAAATGGCAAATATAAATCTTTGACTCTCTCCAGCTTGAGACAGTAGCATTTGGGAAAAGAGCTCTCAGAGGCCTCTGCTTTTAGTAATATATGACTTAAGTAATAAGTGTCAGACACTATCAGACTCTGGGGCTGTGACATAGTGCAGGGCAGGGTGCTGGTCCAAGCTATTATTACCTTTTATGTACATTCACCAAAATGTTGTTAAGGAAATGTAATTGCTGATGAGGAGTCTCATTTGTCAAATTACACTGGGTTGCCAAAGAAAGCTGGCATGTAAACAATTTAGATAACTATCCTAATCATCTAGTTCCATCAAGGGTCTGCAATGTATTACACAATATGCTCTTACTCTCGGGTAGAATACGCCATTGTCCTCCAAATGGTCTGTCAGCTGAATGTACTTTGTAAAGACAAAATGTAAGTCAGTGTCAGGAACTTGAGTTTTAACAAAGCTGAAAATATCCCACAGGACAATGAAATTTCCACATACTGATTTCAAAGCAGGATGCAAAGCATTGCTACCATACGTAACCAGCTCACTCATTGAAATGAAAATATAGACCATCTACGGGAAGCTTCAAAAAGTGACTTGAAATACTTTATAGTGATATCATGTTAGAAGCAAAACAGTCAAGCTTTTGAACATCTTGGGTGGCTATGATATACCCAATATTGCACTATCTGAATGGACACAAATAAAACGTAGGACAGACACAATGGCTGCCCGGAGTAGCTTGCCTCAATTGGCAGATGTAAAAATAAATAAATAAAAACTAAAGTGGTTGTACTTCAGTTATTCACACAAAAACAAATTCACAAAATAAGATGGCAAAAGCACAAGAGAATTTTCAAAAGCTACACTCTGTGTCTTGAATGCATATTGAACCTGAAGTGCTTTCCATAGAAACTGGCATTTATCCAGAGGCACAAAGCCAGCTGAGTGTGTGTCTGCAAGGTGAGATTCAGAGAGGCACAGTTGTCACGAGTAGCTCTTTCTTTATGGAATAGAATGGCTTGATCCCTAGAAAGAAACATAAGTGAATAAAGAAGCCACAAATGTGCTTATTTTATGAAAACTATACTTTAAAAAAAAATCTTGAATGCTACCTGCTGGATTTATTCTAGGCTGCCAACACCACACTAAGCAATCTCTGGAAAATTCAGCCATGAAACAATGCCCTTTTCTTTGATGATCTTACATTCTAGCAGAGAAGACAGGAGAGTCAATGAGTGGTTAGTAAAGTTCGGTAGAGGCACAACATGATAGGGACAAGCAGGAAGTGCAGGGAGGATGTAGTGAGAATCCAAACGCCCAGCAGTGTGCTGGAATTAGAGCATAACTGCTACATTTTCCAGGGATGTCTAAGCCAGTCACTGAAACTTGCCATTATTAAAAATTAAACGAGACCAGGTTATAACTCCAAACACAAGATTTAAAACAAAATTTACAATATGTTGAATCATCCCATACAGATTATTTTACTGTGTTACACTATTATCTCTGCCCTTGGCATTGCTTAGTTTTGTTCTGTCTATGTGGTGGGGATGCCATACTATGTTGCTATGTGTGAGGTCTATCACCAACTCCCTTGATGTTTGCCTTAGTGAGGTTATTTATTATGCCAAGGAAGTTTGCAAGAACAGCAACAGAGGTCGGGGTG
>CABHPQ010137270.1:11912-25621 GCA_902168405.1 Peromyscus aztecus | reverse complement strand
GGGATCTACAGAGAACCTGTAACTAAACATGTACTACCTTATCACTGAGGACATCTGACCTAAGCCCCTTGCTATAAAGATCAGAGAAAGTATCTAGAAAGAAGAGAAGGAAAGGATGGATATAGTTGTCAAAGATTGAGGATTAGTTTGTGTAAGTAAAACTATGAACCAGAAATGTTTCTGCAGTTCTCTGGATTCTCTTCTCCTGTTTCATCCAAATGTGCCATCACAGTCCTAAGAGTTGCTCACCTACTTCACTTTGAGACACTATAGGGAGGGCTGTAGTGTCCAGCTCCATCCAAGCACAGTCACTAGATTTTTGCCAACAGAGGGTGAAGTGAGGTGAAATAAGCTTCTTTCCTGTTAAAGCCTGTACAGACCTAAAGCCATTTGCTATGTTCAATTAACCCTTTTATGAAGCCTGAAAGCAGCAGCCTGAGCCCGCAGGAAGCAGAGGCAGAGTTATCTCTTAAGTCTCCACTAGGAAGTATTGTTTAACTGAGAAAAAAACAAATCCACTGTAAGCCAATAATGTTTGGGAGTCATTCATCACCACGGTATGACCCAATCCAGTTTAATTCACATCCCAAGCAATGCTTCATATAGGCCCCTCAAATACTCTTCTTACAAAATATCTTTATATCCCACTATATACATCATATACAATACAAATCTAAGCAACTTACAAGGACATATTACTAAAGTCTGGTCTCATTTGTATGTTTTTTTTTCTAAGAAAAGGTCCCATGTTATATTACCCTAAGGTGGCCTCAAACTTGGTATGTAGCGAAAGCTAATCTTTAACTCCTGACTCTCCTTCTATATTTCCCAAGTACTTGGGATATAGGCATAAACAGCCATGCCTATCTTTCCAGGTCTGTTTGTAAATATTTTTTAATTATGTATATATGTGTCAAAGAGTACAAGTGCTCACAGATGCTAGAAGATAATTTGGGATCTTTGGAGTTGGAGTTACAGGATGCCCTAAGCTGTTTTATGTAGGTGCTAGGAACTGACCTTGGGTCCTTTGCAAGAGTAATAAGTGCTCTTAAGCACTGCAACAGCTCTCTAGCCCCAAGAAGCCATTCTTGAGTTGGTCCTAATATTTATTACAGGCATAATCACTTACCAGGTTTCCCAGTTTAGTTTATAGGAAGACTGGGGTCTTGGGCCTTCTGTTATCATACTATTCAGACTACTTTTTCCCCCTCTTACATTGTTGAAGACTAAACCATGGGCTTCATGCACACTAGGCATATGCTTTAACATCGATTGAGCTACACCAACTCCTGGTTCCTACTTTTGGCAAACTCAAAGTCATATATGAAGTTCCAATTATTACATCACTTCCTAAATGAACCCTCAAGCAAAAATCCATTATTTCTCCACCTCTCAATATATTCAGTGGCACTTTGCTCACATTTCAAGGATAACAATGATCTCATGATACCATAACAGCTGTGTAGGTTTGTCTGTAGAGCTTGAGCATCCTGGAATCCATGCTTGTGTCCTCACAGTTTAGCATATAGTGCTGATTAAAGCTCACACACCACATACATGAGTAACTGATCTCTGATTTGCTAAACACAGTGAACCAGAGCAGGGAATTTTCCCTTTGGTTTTCTTGACTCTAACTTTAATTAAGATTCTATCTTAGTCTCACAGTCAGGGCCGTTAAAGCACATTATGATCAGTTGCTACAATCTTCTCACTTGATTGATAGAAATCAGGCCTAAAGTTGTTGGATGATCCACAGTGAGTCAAAAATAAAACCTAAGGTCTTCTTAGCCCCAGGCATTGTCATTTACCAATCTTGAGTGACATATTGTATTAGCAACATTGTCCTAATATGCACAAATCAAAAGTTCTCACTCCTGGCATACCAGACCTGAAAAACACAGTCAAGAGACTTTAGTGTTTTGTAGATTATTTCCAGAGGCCATATGGACACATAGTCCTCTTTCCTCTCATTTCTTCTATCTTATTAACATTCATCAAAATAGTTTTAAAGTGGCCATCCAATAAAAACATGATAGAAAATAAATTCACACCAAAATTATTAATGTAAGCTATTCCATTTTCCTACTTTCTCCCTACCCTGGCAGAGGACAGTGAGAGACATCATAATAATGGAAACAATTACCTAAGTAAGTACAGAAGTTTGCAAAGAGTCAAATGACTGTGAGTGTGCAGGGTGAGACATCAGAGCCTAGTCTCATAACCAGAGACTGACAGAACCTGGATTATCTGGGAAGACCAGGATAAATGCTCTTGCAGGTTGCTTTCCACTGGTCACATAGAAAACACCTTTGTCTTTATAACTTCAACACCTGGAAAGGGTGCTATGACTAAGGTCTACTGGCTCCTGAGTTGGAGCTTTTCTCACATTATCGTTATATTCAGTATATTATTATATTTAGGACATTCTACAGCCTCGATGAGCTCTGGCACACCCCTAAAACAGCTAAGCCTTCAGTTTTCTTTTGATTTTTTTTTGGTAGTGGTTGTTTATTTGTTTGAATCTTTTAAGACAGGGTCTCCTGTAACCTAGGTGGGCTTCAAACCCTTTACGTAGCCAAAGATGGCCCTGAACTTTTTATTAACCATGAAATTTTGCATAGGGTCACTGTCATACAATAATAAAATATGGATTGAGCGTATTTCCTTTATACTTCACTATCTTCCCTCTTCCCCTGTCCTGGCCCCTGTCAGTCTGCTTTGTTTTCCAGTTTTACGTGTCCCTTCACACTGTAAGTATATATGTGATCCAATAGATCTGTAAAGCCTAGGACCTACAAAGGAGTAGAAACATGGAGTATTTGTCCTTCTGAAACTGACTAAAATGATTATCGTGCACACCCATTTTCCTAAAATGACAAAAGTTCATCCTTTGTTTTGGCTAAAAATTGATCATTTTATATATATATATATATATATATATATATATATATATATATTTCTTCACCCATCCTCTGTTGCTAGGCATCTGGCTTGGTTCCATAACTTAGCAATTATAGATAGTTCTGCAATAGACACTGATGCACAAGTGTCTCTGTGATGTGTTGACTTGAAAATTTTTAATTGAATACTGAAAAGTGGTATAGATATGTCATATGGTAAATTTATTTTTATCTTCTTGAAGAATCTTCATACTGTTTTCCACAGAAGCTTGACTAGTTCACTTTCCCATCAGCACATTACTGGCATTCCCTTTGGTTTGCATCCTCAAGAGCATCTATTTTCTTCGTAACTTCCATTCTTACTGAGGTGACACAGACATATAGATCAAAGTACCAGAATAGAAGTCACAGAAATAAACCCATACAACTATTGTCACTTGATTTTTAGAAAGACATCAAAAATCTACATTGGGCAAAAGAGAGCCTTTTCAACAAAAGCTGACAAAACTGACTATCCACAAGTAGAAGAATAAAACTAGGTCTCTATTTTTCACTCTATATTAAATTTGATTCCAAATGGATCAAAGAGTTTAATATAAGTCCACTAACTCTAAAACTGAGAAAGGGAAAAGAAGGAAAAACACATAAAAATAGTGACATAAGCAAGTTCTTTCTGAATAGAACTTCAGTACCTCAAAAAATTATGCCACAAATTGACCTCATGAAACTAAAAAGCTTATACACAACAGAAGAAAATTCCCAGACTGAAGAGACAGCCTGTAGAGTGGGAGAAATTTCATGTTAGCTATACATCTGACAGGAGTTAATATCTAGGATATATAAAAAACTAAAAATTAAAATAATAAGATATTGAACAAACAAATCATCAAATGGGCTAATGAAATGAGCAGATAGTTCTCAAACGATGTAGTGCAAATGGCTGGTAAACATAAAAAAAAATTGTTCAAACTCATTAACCAGCAGAGAAATACAAATAAAAATTGCACTGAGATTAAATTAGACTGATTTTGTTTGAACAATGAGATCCAAAAATATACCGTGATTTAATAAAGGTCTCACAGCTACAGAGAGGCAAAGCAAACAAGACACTCATATTTCTCAATTTCTAGAACAGGACACTTCTTTGTGAGGAATGAAGGTTTTGTTTTGCTTTTAGACTCAGTAACAGTTGACTGACAGCTTCAAGTTCCCTACCTGTAGCTAAAATTAAGTAGTATCAATCAATTTCCTTGTATATTTTTATTAAATATAAATTATAAGGATAGCCGGGCAGCGGTGGCACACACCTTTAGTCCCAGCACTCAGGAGGCAGAGTCAGGTGGATCTCTGTGAGTTCAAGGCCAGCCTGGTCTACAGGGCGAGATCTAGGACAGGCACCAAAATGACACAGAGGAACTCTGTCTCGAAAAACCAAAAATTAAAAAATAAATAAAAATAAATACATTATAAGGATAGAAATGAAGCAAAGTACTCTGCTAAACTTAATAACAGGTTTCAATTCTTGATTAAAAATTATTAATGTTTTCAAAATTATAATCAGAAACATCACTGAGAAGCAACAGAAGATATATGAAAATAAAATAAATGAAATCAAACCACCTGCTTGTTCACTCAAGGCCAATGGAGGAAAACCTTGAGTAAGATTCTGCATTTAGTTACATATTAAAAGTAAATGTGAAACTCATTATTTAATGATTTCATCAAAATGAAATTAACTTTAGCCTTCTCAAAAAGATATGCAATCATCACTGTATGAATTTAGGCACCTTGCACTGAGTTTGTAAGTTAATACAAGGGAAGGTTAAGAATGTATTTTATTTTTACAAATGTACTGCTTTTCACATTATCTTCAGTCAAATTAATATAAACTTTCATGAGATTTCCTTCTCTACCAAATCCTTCAGGCCAGTTAAATCCAATATGACTTCATGATCATTTTCCAATATCAAGGTCAACCTCTCAGTCTGGCCTCTTCTCTGTCCAGCCTACTTCTTTCTGCTCAATATCCAGTAGTACATATCGCCTATGTTGTACATTGATGATAACCTACCACTCAAGAAGAAAGGAAAATTACAAGAATTTAAAGAACCTGAAAGTGATATCATCTTGTGATTATTGAAGAAGATTATTAAACGCTGAAAATGCTTTGGTGCAGAGTTTGTTAGAGTTGTAGTAAAATCACATGCCATGCATCTCAGTGAGAAAAAGTAAAAGAATGTTGACTCAACCGCTTTGACAATCCTCATGATAGATTATCCATTACATACCGCTAGAGAAGTGGTAGGGAAAGGTAAAAATATATGGATGGTCTTATCCCAAGTTTAGGTCAGATTTGTTCATCATAAAATGTTGAGTAACTGAATCTGTTTTCTTTGTAATATCCACATTTGTTTCAATAATTATCTTCCTAGATCTGTTGATGCAGATCCTAAAACCCTTCATCTTTGTTACAGAAAGGTGTACTGAGGCTAATGCTTATCAAAAACAAATGTGGCATTTACGCTAAGGTATACATTGTGTGCATGATGAGAGGATTAATATTACCACCAACTTGCATTTTACACTTCAGTTAAGATTGTACTCAAGACAGTCAGATGAGTGTCTGTACAGGTCAATGATGCATTTCTCTGGGTGTCTTAATTAGTAAACCAAAGAGGCAGAGAACTTGGCAAAGAAAATAACAAATGATGGTAGCAGAGCACATTGGCCAGGTCAGCATGGACGGACTCTTCCGTAGCAATTTCCTTCTTGGGTTTGCAGTAAGATTTCATTGATTCCTCAAAATTTCATTTAAAATCTGTTTTAAATACTCATACTTTATAGCAAACTATAAGATAAAAAGCAATGTTCAGTGTTTAAGTTGAATCAACATCTTTAAAAGACTTTTGAGCTCATACACTACTTTTTGCCTTCTTCTTCCCAAAATAATTTAAGCAGTTACTTAACTAGTTTTAAAAAATATTTAGAATATTTATGTGAAATTCTTGCTTAGCGAAGGTAAATGATATCTTAGAACTATTCCAAGTATATTTCAATATCCTAAATGTTATTCCCATGGAGTTAATAAACTACCTGTACAGAAAAAAATAATCTAAGCGTCTCATGCCATTATAATATGGAGAGAAAATTTTAGTTGCTAAAAGCTGCAGTTCTGTCCAAATTTTTTTCCTGGTTGTCTCCAATAATTCTTTTGAAGTAAATCCTTTATGTCACATCCAATTTTCTGCTTCACTCATTAAAACCTAACTACCATTATACAAAAAGAGGAAGAATTGAATAAACAAAAATGTTCAAGCAAAGGCATCCAGTGGCTAATTCATAGCAAGATCAAATATGCTATCTACAAAGAAGCAGGGTTTTCTGATTTAATTTGCTTTTATAGTCAGTCATTAAAGCAATTGGTTTCAATCCCTACATATGGACTTAGCTCAAAAATGCTTCAAATATATAAATGAAATCACAAAGAGATGATAAACTCTATGCAAGCATTTATATATGCACACATACAATAATATGTGTATGCTTTCAAACCTATATTGCCTGGTCTTTATGGAGTCTGCATTCTTTGATTCAATCAACTTTGGATAGAAAATATTTGGTAGAAAACCCTGTGTACTACACATGTACAGATTTTTTTCCTCACCATTATTCTGCATGCATAGAGTGCAGTAACTATTCACAGAGTATTCACAATGTAAGGATTATAAGTAATCTGTATTTAAGGGGGAAGCATAAAGGTTATATGCAAATGTTATAACATCTCATATGAGAGGCTTAGCATTCACAGATAGGTTATCTGTGAGGATCTAGAAACAATTTCCTATAGATTCTGAAGAATGATTCTAAATACACACACAAATATATCCCTTTAAGATATACACATGCAAATATGTCCATGTACTATGATACTTCTCAGTAATTATTTATGTATGTACATAAGTGCATATACTAATTCCTTATTTTCTACAGAAGATTTTTTATTACCCTAGAATGAAATAGTATTTCCATAAGCCTTCTGTCCTTCCCTCTCTCTCATCTTACTTCTTACCCATTTCTCTGCCTCCAACTATCTTATGCTTCTCTCACTCCATCCTTTCCACTTACTCTATTTCACTCTATTTTTCTATTATGCCTGTCTCTGTTTCCAAACTAATTATCATATGACATATGTTGGAAACTAGTTTATCTAGAATATTCAGTGATAAGTCATTAGAGAAAGACCCTACATCCAAGAGGCTCAATAATACTGAGTGCATAGAGGTTGTATGATGAAAATCTTAAGTTTATAAAGCATATAGTTCAAAATTGAATAATGTGTGAGTAATGTTATCACTTATGTGCCATTGGGAAATTATTTAGTCTCACTAAGATTTCACTTTTCTCACACAGTAAATGGTAACAATTTAAATTTCATTGTATATCTTGAAATTTAAATAAAATAATGAATGAAAAGATCCTACTGGGGAAAGTCACCTATATAAACATTGCATGTCTGCTGTCTTCTCACATAAGCATCAAGTAGGAAGTTAGCTTGAGATTCAGTGTTGCAGTAACACAGTCAAAAAATACCTTGAGTTTTACCTTTCCCTTAACCTAAAACTTTTTCCAGAAAAAGTGCTTAATGAATATTTGTTGAAAAATAGATTGGCTGGTGCCAAAATGAAAAAGAAAGATTGAGAGATGACATAGGGAGTCATCCTGTATTATTCCATGATGCCATGAAGTAAGCTGCCACATAAGAAGACAGCTGATATAGAGAAGAAATTAAGTGTGCCAAGCACTGAACAGAGTGATGGAAACCTAGCAGACAACTTTCTTGACAACCAGATAGTAGAGATGTCTATTAGTCAATTATCAATCTCAACTGTCACTAAAAATAAATAAATAAATAAATAAAGAGTATATCACTTTAAACAATGTGAAATTAATGCTTTACTTTGACCATAAACATTTCACAGACCTGCTCAAACTGAACTTGTTGATGACCCCTGTTAAGTCAAGTAGCAATGATAATTTCCAATGTTTTCAGCTAGCCTTTACTCATGATTCCTCAAGCAACAATGATGTGATGAACATTTGCTTATGTTTTAAAACTTAGAATGTTACTCTTCCCTAGGCCCTCACTGTGGTCCTCATAATGATCTCAGATAGCCTTTTCCTTCACAGCCTGCAGGGTTCTGCTAGGCACACTTCCGTGTTAGCATCTGTGGCCTCCACATTTATTTGTCTGCTTTGCCATGTTTATCAAGAGGTGGTTACTTGTTTGGTGCATTGTTATTATCTTAAATATAACCAAGAGGCTAGGGAGACATTTCTAGCTCAATATGACTATGATACCTGCTAAAATATTAAAACACTTATATAGAATTTCTAAGAACGCATAAGAGATCACAGAGCACAGTAACTTTACCTTTTAGATCACATTGTCTTTATAAACACTGATATAAATAAAACTGAAAAATGTAATTATTCTGTCTTGACAATATAGATTTTTAAAAGAAAAAAGTTTCTATAGTTATTATAGAAAACAGCTATTCTATTAACTGAATGATTTCAAGTGAAGGTAATTGCATACTGGTCCAGGTTACAGCATCTTAATAAAGGCTTTACGTTTGAAATTGACCTACTTTGGGGAATCTGACAGTAGTTCTATTTTGTAGGTCAATACTAAACCACAGGAAAAGTAAATAAAATGCACTCCCAAAGTCGCAAGTCTCTAAAGGACAAAGGAACTTCCTAAAACTTGAGGTACAAAAGGAAAAATATACAAAGGAAAACAGAAATAATTGAAGGAAGTTATAACTATAAAGACATCAAAATTAGGAAAATAAAAACAAAATCAAATATATACAGAAAAACAAAATCACTACTGTAGTGCAAGAAGAAAAATGAACAATTGTTTTTATTAAAGTGATGACCATTATACAAAACTGCTTTTAAAGCATTCAAGACTAATTACTAGAATACATTACTCAGTTTTTAAAGTAATTGCTAGGTAAACAATTTGGCACATGCCTTTAATCCCAGCACTCAGTAGGCAGAACCAGGTGGATCTCTGTGAGTTCAAGTCCAGTCTAGTCTACAAAGCGAGATCTAGGACAGGCACCAAAACGACCCAGAGAAACCCTGTCTCGAAAAAAAAACCAAAAAAAAAAAAAAGATTGCATTTATGACTCTTCATTGTAAATCTTTTGTGCAATAAAAATATTAAGGAGACAAATCATTCCAGATATTATTTATCAGAATTGATACTGTCTGAACATGCTTTCAGAATTAAATATAGGCATTAACATGAACAGAAAGTAAGGCTTGTTTGTCTGTTTTCATGTTCAGTAGCAATAAATGAGAAAACCAATGCCCAGTGTTCTGAACAAAACAAAAGGACAACAAACACTTCTCCCAACCTCACTTCCTAGAGAGGCATTCTGTCAGGACTGGGTCCTCAGGTCCTGTCATCATTGGTCATTGCTGCTTTTCCATGAATAACTGCCCCAATGGCTGTCTATATTCCCAAAACCTCTTCCACTTACAGATGTGAGATCAATGTGGCAAACACTAATTCCTTCTTGCCTGACCTCACTGCCTATTTCCATTCAGCAGCACCATCAGCATACACACGCTATAATAGCAGGAAAAACATGGATTTCCCCACAACATTTCTCACTCTCCCAGTTGCATAGGGATCATTGTTATATTCACCTAACAAAATCCTTCACCAATTACTACTTACTTCTGTATCTACATCTTCACCTTCCATGTCCCACTAAGCTCTGTGGACCTCTTATTTTTATAGCACATGGTAGAAAATAGGACATGCCTACTAGGAGTATACCCACCAATGATCCTAGCTGCAAGCCTGCTTCTGAATGCCTTGCTCTTCTTTCTTGCCACCTTTGATTACAACTTGAATAATTTCACGAATCATACTTGAGTGTTTTGGTCTCATTTGGAGGCTTGGACTGTATCTTTCAGCCTAATTGGGCTTTCTAAGCATGAAACAAGCACAATGAATCTGAAAATATTAAAAGAAGAATCAATAGAATTAAATCATACTTCCTACTTTATAACATACAACAGCCCTGGCTCCCAAATGCAAATGCCAACATGAAAGGCCCATAGTTAAACAGATTCATCTAAACATACATGTAAAGAAGAGTGAAGATCCCCATATGACTTAAGCCTGCTACTTTGGAGGAAGTTATTTTGTCCAAAAGCAAATCCCAGAAAGTATTTCTTGCATGTGTGGGGAACACAGAGGAATCATTTCCTTGGTCACTACTTATGCCTGCTTGGTTGCCCAGGCTTTGCCAGAATAAAGGCAACTCCTTGAATGGACTCTCTGTGGAAGCAGTAGGTACAAGATTTCTAAATATAGACACCTGGAGGGAACAAGGAGCAAGCCAGGACTTATAATGCAATGTAAAGCAAAGAGCTGATTCTCAAGCAAATCAGTAACCCAAAGAAAAAGTGGGGAATAAGTGTTGTAATTGAGTGAGACTCAGAAAACATGGCAGCCAGATGAAATATGAATATAGATATGTGAGTACTGACTTGCATCTAAGCATGATGGACAGGGATAAATGTGAAAATGGTATGAGTTTTATGTGTATGCTTTTCTTATCAATAGGCAATGGATACTTAAGAATTAGTGGGGAAATTAGCATTAGGCCTTGCAACTGTTCTAAATATGCTCCCTTCCATTAATAGACAAGATTGGCAAACTGCTGACAACCGTCGAAGCTCAGTAAAGAGTGCAAGAAACACTGTTCACTTTGTCTTGTTTGTGTTTTTTAATCCGTAAGAAAAAGCTTTAGGGAAAATAAGTGTATTGATTTCCTTATCTCAAAAAAAAAAAGACACTTGTGCCTGCCTGGCAATGTGCCCAAGTTTTATAAATGTAACAGAAATGCCCAGATCTATTTAAATACATATGGAATCATAGTTGGGGCTGCTGAACATGTAGATAAAAAAAACCAACTAGAGAAAATGTGGATTAAGAGTGTTAGAGAGAGAGAGAGCTTAGAGAGAAGGCTTGTTCAGTGGGTAAAGTGCTTCCTGTGGAGGCATAAAGATCAGAGTTCAGAAATTCAGTTCCCATGTAAAAGTTAGGTATGTGTCTATAAGCCAAGCATTGAGGGAATCTAGATTGGTAGAGCTACCTTGGGAACTTCCTGGTAAGTCAGGCTAGCTGATTGGTGAGCTCTAGCTGATTGGATGAGAGACTGTCTCAAAAAAAGGGGGTCTTGGAAATGGTAGAGAATGATACCCAATGTTGATCCCTGGCCTCCATATATGCATGCAACCTGCACACATCTATAAATACACACACACAAACACACATGCAAAGACACATACTCACATGAGGCTTGGAGAAAATGAGCATTAACAAGGTATTTGATGGACTAATCATTAACTATATCATTCAAGAAGTGAGAAACTCTGTCTGAGAGAAATTCAGTAAAAATATGAAAAAAAATGACTAGGAAATAATACTTTCTAGAATCCGTTCAGCACTACTAAACCTCCTTCAAAGCCCAGATCAAGTTATGGATGTCTGACTGCTGCTAGCTCCCTTGGATGTTAGGTGCCTGATCCTCTGAAATTGCACAAAGCTTTGTCTGTAGTTCTTCAGTTTTGTGAAGGAAGCAACACTAATTAGTGTAAGCACCACCATATGGGGTATGGACATGCTGTAGAAACAGGGGAAGGGTAGGTACATGGAAAGTACTGAGGGAGGAACCGAGGAAAGAATCAGAGAAGTTCTGCTCCTTCCTGGGAAGAAACAATAGCCATGGTCAGAGCAAGCATGCATAGTAGACTAGAGACTTCATTAAAGCAATCACAAAACAATTAGAAAGAAGCAAAAACCCTCTTAAGTGGTTGCCTGCCAGGGATTTGTTTAGGTTGCTTGGTTTTAGCTAGACTTAATCCACACATTCTCTTTGTGTGAGTAATTCATCAAATATGCCAAGCTAGAACAAGTTGAGATCTTTTTTCTAATCTCTTGCTGAGCAAAGAAACTTTTCATTGAGCTATATCACATACATAGTTATTTTTATTTGACTCTCAGTTGAAATACCCCTGCTGCACAGCATATTGAATACTTTATTGGCCATAAAATGTGCTGTTGCAATTAGAAAGTTTCTTTTTTTTTTCTAAGCATTTTGCCTTTCTAGAGGCATTTAGCAGCTCGTTGCTGTTTATCTGTTTTTCAGCAATGTATGTGACTTAGCAAAACTGAACTGGAAATGTGGTTAAATTCCTGGCATGTTAAATTTGTTCTAAAATCCACAGTCAAGCTGGGCATAGCAGTGTGTGGGAAGGCTTTTCAAACCACATCTATAAGGGATTTTCACACTAGCAGAAATTCTAGAAAACTGGGGTGGGGGGAACAGAGGAAAAAAAAACAATATTCCACTAAGTAAATTGGAGCAAATTCCCTTAAGAGCTGGCCTTATAAATCATTCAACTTGGTCAGACTCTGGGAGTATTAAGTGCTTGCTTCTTCAAACTGTTTTAGGGGCAATCGCCTCAATGTGATATTAGTAAACAGAACAGAAAATGCCTTGTGCCAGAGGCCACCTCCAAACATTACAAAACTTCAAATTCCTTGCCTGAAGTGAGATTTGGAACTGAGAACTCAGGATGCATCATGTTTCAGATCCTGCAGATCAGAGGTCTGGCCTTCAAGATTCACCAATAAATAAATGACCGCTGAGTAATGAATGAACAAATGGAAGAAGAACTTCCATTTGGTCTCTAAAGAACATGTCTACATTAGTTCCAATAAGCAAACATCAAATGAGAATTGAACGTGTGAGTTCTAACAGGACTGACAATTAAACCCTCTAAATCATTGCTCATCCATTTCCCTCCATGACTACATCACTTGGGTTTCGGGGGGCACCTGACGGGGTCTTCTGGTCTGAGAGCTAATCTGTGCTATTTTCTATAGCTGCTTTCAGGAAAAGTGGTTGCAGAAGCATCATGACTTTTGCAAAACTACAAGAATTAACGTTGCAAACTAAAGCCTCTGGGAGTAGGTTTTGCTGCCACCTTGATGCTCTGGGGCAGGCGCTTCTCCAGGGTCAATCCCAAGCACTTTGCTGCATTATGGAGACCTGCACCGAGACAGGTAGCAGAACCCAGGCAGAGACTCCAGAGCCACAGCTCAGCTACACTAAGAGTGTCCTCAGCCTGTGGGTCCTGGTGATGTAGCAGAGAACAATACAGAAATGTGTCCACTTCTAGAGACTTCCTACTTTGCTGAATTAAAAGGTACATATGGCAAGGACTTCTATCTCCCCAATGCAATCATCTTACAAAGCATCCGACAGGCAGCTGTGTGTTTTTCTGTTGTTTTACTTAAGTCTCTCAATCTTTTTTTTTTCCAGATCTTTGCTCAACTGTCACTGTGTAAACAAATTAACTTCTAGTAACTTCATTAAAAATGTGCTAGGGAGATGGCTCAGTAGGGAAAGCACTCGCTTCACAAGCCTGGAGATCTCAGTTCTGATACCCCAAATCCACAGAAAAGCCAAAGGCAGTAACATAGGTGGATATAATCCCAGTGTGCCCCCAAAGAGGGGTGGGAGGTAGAATGGGAGACTCTCCAGAAGCTCATAGGTTCAGCCAGCCTGGGGCACACAGCAGTGCAGGGACCCCGCCACAGGCCAGGGAGGAAGACAGGGAGGCACACCTGAAGGTTGTCCTCTGTTCACACACGTGCTATGGCATGTGTTCTCTCTCTCTCTCTCTCTCTCTCTCTCTCTCTCTCTCTCTCTCTCT
>CABHPQ010137270.1:1730-11902 GCA_902168405.1 Peromyscus aztecus | reverse complement strand
TCTCTCTCTCTCTCTCTCTCTCTCTCTCTCTCTCTCTCTCTCTCTCTCTCTCTCTCTCACACACACACACACACACACACACACACACACACACACACACACACATCTCTGCCACACTTGCCATTATCCCTCTACCCAATACCTTTCTATGATCTAACACTCAATTACTTACAGGACCTTCACTATGAGTTCATTATCTACTCTTTTTTAGAATATTCACTGATTGGGAACAGATACATTTTTTTAATGATGCTGAGTACTGAACCCAGGGACTTTCTCATTCTAGTCTAGTATCTGGTGCCAATCAGGAGCAATGATCCCTAACTAATCTCAGAGAAGATGATGCCACAATGTTTTTATCTGGTGCTCATCAGCTGATCAGTTGATCAAACTGGGGAAAGAGATACAGCTGTTTCTACTTGTTTGTTTATTTTGATTTACTTATTGCATTTATTGCTTGTATCTGTTTATACATGTGGGTGCATGCATGTCATGTGTAGGTCAGAGGACAACTTTTGGAAGTGAGTTCTCTCTCTCTCTCTCTCTCTCTCTCTCTCTCTCTCTCTCTCTCTCTCCATTATGGGGGTCACCTGGGTTGAACTCTGGTCTTCAGGTTAGAAGGCCATCTCACCAGTATCCCAGGTATTCATTTAGACAAAACCAATGAATGCTGTGATCATTGCTAAGAAAGCCACATACTAATCAAATAGCTATAAGATGGATGAGTTAATGAAAAATCTTTAATGGGAATATTGGTAATATCTAGGGTGTATTTACCAAAAGATTTCATTGGATTTTATAATAATAAAGTTTATAGAAAAAAATCCTGATATTCCAGGAGTGATGATGTCTTAGGAATTCACATACTGATGATGTGGTGCCTATGGTTGCTGATAGAGTCATAATGATCTTTCATTATAATATGGCTGAACTGCAACAATAAATTTCATTTCCCCTCAGTTGTATCAGAAGCAATAAATGGCACTATCACCTCAAAACATCCCAGGCAATGAAATAGGTTTTTAATTCTCAGAGTCTGTCTCCCTTTTAGAATCACAGTATTTGCTTGAAAAGTTAAAACTTCCAGTCTACACTAAAGAAATACCAAAATGAAACTTCTAGCAGAAAACACGTTTTCTGTAAATTTCTGTCTTTCTCAGTTCCTAGCAAAATGAAATCCTTGTTCTATTTGACAACTTTGGAATTTGAGATCATTCATTTTATTTGCTGTTAGCTGAGTTGTTTTAATATTTCCATTAAAGAACATATGAGCTAGTTACCATCAGCACTCTCTCCCAGTGGAAGCTGTTCCCATGAAGTCTACATGTGCATTTCTTAGCTTAGTAACCATGTGAGTACTTTAGAAGGGCCACAAATCTGCTTTGATGGTTCTAGAGTTTTCCTGAAATTATTTTTCTTGAAAGTCAATGAACAGAAGATCCAGAAATTTGTCATCTTGCATTTAGAGACATTGATAGGCAAATGTAAAACATACTGAGGGGAAAAAGTAAATTAAAATAATTTATTAGACACCTCCTCATATATCAGATCACTGACAATAAAGAAAACAAACCTGTGTGTGAATTTGAATGAAATAACTAGACAGTAGTTATGGACTGAATCACAGTTTTTGCATGATATATTTTTTTCTCTCTGTATAGTTTGCTATGGTTTTCTTCTTAATGTACCCCAAGTTCCCATAAAAGGAAGGCCAAGCCATCAGTCTGAGGTACCAGTGAGAGTGGTGGAACCGTGAGGAGGTGAAACCTAGTGGAGAGAAGTTAGGCCGTTGTGGTTTTGGTTATGCTCTGATATTGGGACCCCAGCTTCTTTGTCTCTCTCGCGTCCCAGAAAACATGAATTGAACAGGTTTATTGCACCATGGAGTGCCTGCCTGGTGTTTCTGCCTCATCATAGACTCATAGTGGTGGGAATGATTAATCCTGGACTGACCAAAACCTCGAACCCATATTCATCTCTCTCTCTTTTATAATTAATTCCTTGGGCACCATTCACATTAATGGAAAGGTAATGCATACTTTGAAAATAGATTTTTGGGAGCTGCATGTCTGTGTGGGTATTTCTCTTTGGTAGAGGGCTCTGAGCTGCCTTATTAGATTTATAAGCAGAACTCTAGGGCCCAACAGTCTTGGGCTTGAAGTTTGAATTCACAGGGTGTGGGCAATACAAATAGTACTTATGTGGACTTCCTATTTTCTCTTAGTTAAGCTTGCCACACAATCTATAGTTTCTTTCCAGAAGTATTAGTTGAATTTGAATATTGCCTCCAAGGTTGACACCTAGGTCCCATAAAAAAATCAGCAATGAGTAGACAGAAATGCTTGGGACTTTTGGTACTTACAGTTGGGTCTTTAGGTCAAGACTGGCACTAAAAGTTTGATCTCCACAGATAAAAAAACATAGGTTAACTTGAAATGCTTAACAATCAAGTAGACATCCTTTTGTATGTGATTTGACCTCATCAGGTTGGTTGCTCATTTGCAAAATCCATATAATAAAAAAACCCTGAATTTAAATGGAAGAAATAAATTCAGAAAATATGTACTTAACACAAAGACAGGCACACCAGAAAAATAGCAAATAAAATTGTATGGCTATTTGTGGCTATTGATATTTTTAATAAGAATAAGAAAATTTATTCAATAAAACATTTGAATGCCTTTATGTGCTGTGTACTCTGAGTATTGGGACAACAGTAAATGAAATTGGCAAATTCTCTGTTCTTATGACACTATTTCTGGTAAGGAATAGCTAGGGCAATGTCAACAGTGATAAATGCTCTGAAAAACCATGAGACAAAGCAATGTGACTAGGGAGTAACTTTAGATGTGTCTTCATGGGACAGTGTATCTGAAAGGTAATTTTAAAATGCCTCTCTGCAGAAATAAGGTTGGAACTTTGACCTAAATACTATCGAGGAGCCATTACAGCACCATACAGACATTTTGCAGGACTTTGGCACAGTCTTGCTTAAAATGCACTTTCAGGCCTTCTACAATCTATAATCTATATAAAATAATGCTTCCAAATGGGATCTAGGCTTTCATATATGAACTTTCTTCAGCATACTTTAGCAGAAGAGACAGGGAACGATGAGTGGTGAATACACCAGGGGATTTGGCCTTGGCAGTTTCAAGCTGTGACTTTTGTTGACTGGGCAAGTTAGGTACGTGTTTTAGCCACCCTGATGTTCAGTTATGTCACCTATAATGCAAAAGTGAAACAAAAATATTTATAAAAAGCTACTAGAAGGCAGTGTGCATGGCACAGAGAGAACCTCCTAAAAGTAATTACTGCCACTCTTGTCAATGGAGGATATGACATTTGAGGGCATGCTGGTGAAGAGATCTGCTCCAAGCACTGTATTTCTCTGTGCTATAATATCTTAATCTGTAAGTGAGGGACAAAGTCAACAATACTGACTTATTGGTCTTATTTAAGAAATTGTCTCAGTTGTATAAAGTTCTCTGAATGATTCCTGGTACAGAGCAGAACTCTAAAAGCTTGGTTCATATAATTATTCATGACATTGCAGTTAACCTTAATAAAACACAGTCATGGGCTCATAGGCTACTCACTGTGAAAGAAAGCATTGCTGACTTTGAGGACATAATGAAGTAGGTTTTCCCACCCAAACTTCTTGATAAATAAAAAGTTCACTTGCATATCCTCATTTTTTTGCTTCTCACAATTAAAAAATAATGATAATTAAAATTTTCTACTCAAATTAGAAAAATAAGGTAAGAATCCTTGCCATGCATAATTTTGCCTGATTGCTGGATCTTTTAATTTACACATTTTCCCTAAAACTGAATCTGACCATGACTACAACCTCCTTCATCAGCCCAGTTGCCTTGAGTGCAACATTTCCAAATAACAAAAATAATTGTTAACACATTGTTATTGGTAAAATGGACATGTTCAAGAGAAAACATGTTCTTGATTTATGGAGACTTTTATTCAGAAGATCTTCTGAGTCAGTTTTACCCAAGCATAACAAACATGTTACTTTTCACGGTATTAGCAGGTAATCTATAGATCACTTCTCTCTCTGACTCTGTGCTTAATATGACACTAATGCTAAGTTCTGAAAGTTCACTGATACATCAAGTTGAGAAACAAGAGATGGTTGTCTGGTTTCAGCCTCTCAGGAGCTGACTTCTGAGCCACTGAAAGTCTCTGTAGGTAAAGTGATTGCCAAGGATACATAATAATAGTTTGCTGCAATGCAGTTTGTCCAAATACTTGCATCCATGTTCTTGCTACTATTCCATGCCTGCCTACACACTGCTTAGGATCCAGAATGGAGTTACAGTTACAACAGAGGCCTAAATCTTTATCCTTCACACTGATTGAATCTACTGTTCTTAGCTGCTCCTCTAGATCCCTACTATTGCTTCTTTGTTCTCCTTATTTTACTGACAGGAATACTGTTACAGGTAAACTGAATAAAAAATACACAAAGACTATAGGTCTTTAATTATTTTATATAGCTGCATTCATACTCAAAAAAAATAGCCTTCACTGAGCAGTGATTTTAATATAAATGTAAATAATAATATCCTCACCCATGACATAGTTATGCAGCCCAATTGCTCATGGCTTTCTTTGCAGAAAACAACTCATTTGAATATCTTCTCTCTTGAAGATTCTTTTCTTGATAATCTGACTTCCAAAGCCTACATTTATCCAAATTCAATGAGTTTAATATAGTGGTTTATTCAATGATTGTTCATTCAATCAGTGAGCTGCTGGTGATAATAATAAATCAGGACAGTCCAAGAAACACCCTCATAATGATAGTGTTAACAAAATGGGTAGAAACCCTCAACACCCAACCACATAATCATACTGCCAATAATTAGAAATGACAAACACTGGCTAACTCTTAGTTCAGAATTAGATACATGTTTCTAATAAAGTAATATCCAACAATTGTTAAATAAAAATAGGAAACTGGGGCTTTGGAGATGAACTTTGGAAAGATGATTGTGCTCTGTTGGCAGCATTGAAGAGTGGAGAGAAAGCCAGAAAGCATGGGGCTGTAATTACCCACCATCCTGGTGGTCCTGAGTTGTCATCTGTCAGCTCTCAAGCTTATCCCTCATCTACAAAAGGAGAACAATGGTCTGAATTTCTTTTTCTCTCAGACATCAACAAGCCATGATTTTAAATTTTCTATTTATTGCTTTGTAAAGAGACACCTTACTCAAGATGAAACACAGGATGTTCACAGAGACCATTGCTATAATTTTCTGTATTCTGTAGGACAGCCACCATAATTTGACAAAAAGGCATCTCAATGAAAATGAGAGTATTGACTTAAGAGTTATTTACTGACCAGAGGCTAAACAGGGGGCATTAATACTTTGAACGTAAAATGCCTCCATAACCTTGATCCTCAGCTTGTGGGCTGTTCCAGAAGGTAGTAGTAGGACCTTTAGGATATCACATGCTGGAGGAAGTAAGTCACTGGGGAAGGTTTTGTCGTTGCCATACTCCCTGTCCTAACATTGTTTTCTGACTTGTAGACTCATTATGGCCTGCATCTCACAACCCTGCAGTCATGCCTTTCCCACCATGATGGACTGTGCCATAAACTCTGAGTCAAAATTAAATTTCCCTTCTCTAACTAGCTGCTTCTCAGAAAGTCATCCCAGCATCAAGAAAAGTTACCAGTGCAGCACTATTCCAAGTACTCATGAGGCTGCTGCTTTTGTTTTTGTAGGAGAGAAATTATAAATCTCAAGGAATCAACTAATTCTGTACATCTGCAATAACTGACCATAAGCACAGGCAAGCAAGGACTATAACTCTGCTTTAATGTGCACCTTGTGAGTAATACCCTGGGTCCCTTCCAACTATGTAGCTTCCATTGTGTTCCACTGCAGTTATGAGGGTTTGGTATACATACTCTCTGTGTGAGTTTATTTTTTTTCTTAAATGCACATTTAAGTCCTGTTCATTGAATTAGTAGACATTATCTAAAATGTGGGGAAAATGCATTATTATTAATTTTACCAAACTGAATTCAACCTATGAAGGTACCTGTGGTGCTTCGAATGAGAATGGCTTCTATAGGCTCATACGTTTAAATGCTTGATCCCCATTAGTGGACGGCCTTGGAGTTGTGCCTTGTTGGAGGAGGTGTGTCACTAGGAATGGGCTTTGAGGTTTCAAAAGCCCATCGTTCTCAGTTATCTCCCTCTTCTGTGCTTCCTCCTTATTGATCAGACATACACTCTCAGCTACCATGCCTGTTACCATGCTACCTGTCATGATGCTCGTGGACTGAACCCTCAGAACCTATAAGCCAGCCCACAACTAAATGTGTTCTTTCAGTGTTTGCCTTGGTCATGGTGTCTTTTAGCAGAAATAGAAAGGTAACTAAGACAATAACATTCACTCTGTAGAGTTCCATGTAGCCTTCATAAAGATCTCACTACAATGTACTTAAAATCAAACAGAAAACATTAATGTTTATGCTTACATAATGAAAGCTAAGTGGATAATGGCATCATACATTTCTAAAACAACAATAAAGGGGCCAACGAGATGGCTCAGTAGGTAGTCTGTGTTCAATTCCCCGAACTCATGTAAAGATGGAAGGAGAAAACTTACCCAACAGTGTTATCCTATGGGCTCCAAATATACATTATGGCACATATTCACCTCCCTCAATAGTAATAAACTATTGTTTTAGTTAAAAAGAAAGTAACGCTAGGTGGTGGCGCACACCTTTAATCCCAGCACTCAGGAAGCAGAGGCAGGCAGATCTCAGCAAGTTGGAGGCCAGCCTGGTTTACAGAGTGAGAAGTAAAGTCTGAAACCCCTAAGAAAGAATATGCCATAAAATTAAAATTGAGCCCACACTTTAATGAAATTATAATCTTAATTCATTTTTATACATTTCATATTTATTCCAATATTAGAGGAAAAGACACTCTACTGGTTAAAGGAAAATTCAGTGCTTTCATTTCTTTTTTTTTTTTTGGTTTTTTTTTTTTTTTTCGAGACAGGGTTTCTCTGTGTAGTTTTGCGCCTTTCCTGGAACTCGCTTGGTAGCCCAGGCTGGCCTCGAACTCACAGAGATCCGCCTGCCTCTGCCTCCTGAGTGCTGGGATTAAAGGCGTGCGCCACCACCGCCCGGCTCATTTCTTACTTTCAAGATAGAAATGACTTAATGCTGCAATACGAAGCACCTCTCCAAGGCAAGGCAACCCAGTATGAGGAGAGGGTCCCAAAAGCCAGTAGAAGAGTCAGAGACAGCCCCTGATCCCACTGTTAGAAGTCCCACAAGCGGACCAAGCCACACAACTATAACACATATGCAGAGGGCCTAATGTGAGCAGGGGGTAAAATGGAGGCAGGGCAGGGAGGTCTGGGAGGAGAGGATGGCCAGGAGGCTGTGGCTGGGATGTAAAATAAATAGATGAATAAAAAAAGAAGGAAATGGCTTAATGGCCTATAGGGACACAGTAGAAAGGCATGGTTATCCCTTCTATTCCTTATTCACTTGAAGTGAAATTATAGAGATATTAAAATACATGGTTCACTAATGACTTCAAGAAAAATCAGAAATAGTAAGTTGAAGAGCTTGGAGGATGAACAAACTAAAGCTACCAAAAAAAAAATGGGCCTAAGCAATCCCATTTGTAACAGCTACAATTGGATAAAATACTTAGGAATAAATTTCATCAATGTAGTAAAGTATCACTACCAAAAAAAACTTAACATATTGATGATCATGATTTAAAAAGACACACAGAGGGAAAAATGGAATTTTCATTATTTGGAATAAGTAATAGTGTCAAAATGTCCATACTATACAAAGCATTTATAAATTCAAATTAATCTGCAATAAAAATTTCAATGGCCATTCCCAGAAAAATTGAAATAAACACCTACAATTCATAGAGAAATATGAAAAGCTCAGAACAAACTAAGGAACTGTGGGTAAACATAGCACAGCAGGAGGCATCAGAACAAACTAAGGAACTGTGGATAAACATAACACAGCAGGAGGCATCATAATAACTGGTCTCTAGACAGAAGACAGAGCTGATCAAGACAGCATGGGACTGATCTTCAGATAAGTCAAAGGCCAAGGAAACCAGAGAACTCTCAACAATACATCCACACATCTCCACACAAAAATATTCTTGACAAAGGTACCATGTGGGAGAAAGGTTAGCATCTTCAATAAATGCCTATTAAACCTAAATATGCAGATCAGGTAAATGAAACAACCCCTAAATTTGACAACACATTTTATTTCACCCAATATGTCCAAAATTTTATTTTAGCAAATTGTCAACACAAAATTCCTAAGATGTCTTACACGTGTTAGCGCCTAGTCTTTGCAAATCTGGAGGGCATGTTCTACTTATAGCATTTCCCAATAAGTGCCAGCTTCATTTCAAGTGTTCAATTATCACATGTGACCTGAGACTGCCCTACCAGAGAAGGGTAAAGAATGGAGGATTAGAAATTATTTTCATTTCTTATTATTTTTCTCTTTGAGTATCATCTTTATGTTCATCCATTAGCTACTTATACATTAAGCAGTACCTAACTACCAAAGTAAACAAATTATTTGATTATTACATTCATGTAGGTCATTCTACATGCTCTGTTTTTCATATCTTACATATCTCTATTGCCTAAAACATTCACCAACCCAGAATAGCTAGGTGATTTCAACCTATACAGTGAATTTTGAATAAAACTTGCCACTTCCAGTTAAATGAGTGTGAAGACAAAGCTGCATGCATTGTCCTTCTGCTCCAGGCCAGCGAGGCTATCACTATTTATTTATTTATTTATTTATTTATTTATTTATTTATTTATTTATATTTTGAAGCACTAAAACCAATCTTCATAACCAAAGTAAGATTCTAGTGACCAGCATTTAAACATCAATTCATTGTTTTTAGTGACCTGGGGTGACTGATTCCTTGCCAGGAACCCAAAGGCTCCCCAAGGGAATTTTCTGCTTTTGAATGAATGCTCATAGTTTACATCCATATAAGAGTGAGAATGCCAGGCAGCTGGGAAGGAAGGTGGAAGAAATGAAATTAGAAGGGAAGAATCCATGTGGTGAGCTGACAAGTATTGATATTATATTGCCTAAAGCTCCCATCTGGGACAGGGCTTAGGACACAGTTCTTGTTCAATAGGCTCTTCTAGAATGAATGGTCAGATGCACAATCGATCTAATTTCCTTGCTGGAATACTCAGGAATGCATTGTTAATGAGCAGTACAGGTCACTGGATGACAATTCCAGAATTGTTTTTGAGGTCACACACATGAAAAGAACATTGCGCAAATTATCTGCCTATTTCTGTTATCATTTAAACCGCGCTTGTTGCCTGCTCATCACAATAAACAATAACCACGGCTGTGCATTCCTCGAACACAATAGTGCATGCCACCGGGCACTCATTAGATACACGGTGCTGGTGATTATCATTAGACACAGAGACTAAAATGGATTGCTGGTGGCTTTGATTTTTCTCATAATGAAGCTTTCATAATTATTTACTTTTTGCTTTTTCCTGAGTAAGAAGACCAGTCAACAGTTTCAAATCCAAATAAAATTGACAGTTCCTTAAAGGGCACTCATCAAATCTTGATTCCTATGAAAAAGTCAATGGACCACTTTTAGTGTCATGTTGGGAGTCAGGATATTCCTTGGCTGTGGTAGTGGCAGGGTGTAGATCTTCCTCAAGAGATGCTTAATGCTGAAAAGTTAGCTCTGCCCTCTAAGTCTAAATTTGCTCAGTAAAACAGAGTTATGCAAATTAGCCTGTGCTGTTCTGGTGATTAAATAACTTAAGAGTATTGCTTCCATAAGTAGATGCTGACTTCTTCATTTCAACCTGGGATGGGAGCTTCTTTACAGTAAGAAATGGAGGTGGAAACAGAGGAAAAGCAATTGCTGACTTACCTAAAACTAAGATCTCTCAGGTTTGCTTTTTTTTTGTGGTTTGAAGAAAGAACCCTAAGCCCATACACAGAATTTGGAAGCAGCCTGTGACTTATAATAGGCTTGCTAGGAAATGGCTTGAGTGCCAGGAACTCCAGATCAGGGGAAAATTTATGCAATTAGATCATTTGGCCTAAATGTGATTATGCATTTTAATAATGA
>CABHPQ010137269.1:10292-31961 GCA_902168405.1 Peromyscus aztecus | reverse complement strand
TGTGGAAATCAGTAAGGAGAATTAGAAAAGCTAAAAACAAGTCTACCGTATGACCCAGCTCTACCACTCCTGGGCATATGCCCAAAGGACTCGACATCCTAATCCACAGATACTTGATGAACCACATTCATTCACAATATTTAGGAAATGTAAACAACCTTAATGACCCATAATGATGAATAGATAATGAAAATGTGGTACATAAACCCTAGAGTTTACTATTCAGCTGTAGAGAAGAAGAACTCATGAACTTTGCAGATAAACAAGTGGAACTAGAAAAGACAGTATTTAATGAGATAATTCAGATTCAGACAAATGTCACGTGGTCTTTCTTATTGGAGGACTCTAGCTTCAAATCTTCAGATTTGAGTGTCCATATTCTGGAGTAAGTGCAGAAACCAGGAAAGTAAAAAGGGACCATTGCTGGGGGTAGAGGGTGGTAGAGCCGTATATATGGGAAATGGGAAAAGGGGGTACTCTAATTAAGGCAGGGGAGTATGTAAATATCGAAGGAGGCTGGGGGTAAAACAACATTAAGGATGCCTGAAAATGTCATAAGGGATCATACCATTAACTATACCTACAAAACACTATAATACACATAAGTCTGTGTAGAAATATACATCTATAATTTAAATAAAAATTTCTCATCTGGGCTGACAATGCTCCCTTCAAAAGCCAAAGATCACCTAACAAAATCCCCAACACTAGATATGAGAAGCCCTCTTTTGAGTTGTTGTCTAGGGTGTTCAAAGAGACTCCAGAACTCATATAGTTTGTTATTGTTTTTGTTGTCTTCTGTGAGGTGGAAGCTAAGTTCCTATTGCTGAAGACTCTGTGCACTTTGGACATAGGGTCCCGTAAGTCCCTGAGCTGAAACTGACCTGAAAATCTCCTTCCTGAGGGCTAGCTTTTGCTATACCAGAAGGTATCATGCAAGCTTCCAAAAGGAGAGATGCAACCAACAATCCCAACCCAGCTATCACTCCTATGAGCCACAACACTGACTAGCATGGCTTGAGAACACAAAGGCTGTAGTGGCGTTAACCTTGGTGTTAATCAGTAGTTCTCCAGTTGGACTTGAAACATGCCTGACAAGAGGGATGCCACATCTGGTGTTGGAAACCTATCCAACTACCCAGGGCTAGTGAATTCACGGATGCTGGAGGAGAGCTGCAACCAACACTTTACTAAAGCAGCATAATCCCTAACTGCACTCCAAACGTTTGGGCTTTTCCCCACAGATAAGTGTCGTCCTCATCCCTTATCAAGGAAACTTCTCTTGGCAACAGATGAAGACCATTACAAAAACCACAACAAATCAAAATGCAGAGTTGTGGAGCCCAGTCCCACTGGCTACATCTATAAAACAACTCCCACACTTAAGGCTCAGAGAACATTGGCGAGGAGGTGGAAGAGTAAGAGGCAGAAGATCAAGGAGTACATTAGAAATGGCGGGACATTTGTTTTTATTGTTCCCCAAGCTTGGTTGATTTCAGATCAGGTATGAAGAGCAATCAGTAGTCCTATACAGCTGCAAAGACTATGAAACACAACATTGACATGATGACAATATACCTCCAAGGATGTAGTGATGTCACTTATAGTTTGGGCATAATCAACAGATACTCAAGTGGACTTAAGTCCCATGCAACAGGAAGAATTCATGCCGGATACTGTAAACCTGTCCATGACCAGTGGCTGGAGAGGTGATAGACTCTCAAGGAGACCCTACTACTGTCATTTTACTAAACCAATATACTTTCTAACTGAATTCTAAACACTAATCCTTACAACCCACAGATTGAGTGTAGTTCATCACCACCCCTCATCAAAGAAGCTTCTTTTAGCAACAGATGGAAACCATTCCAGAGATCCACAACTAGTCAAAATGCAGAGAGTAAGTGATTATGGGGGGGGGGTGCTCAGCCCCCGCAATGCAACCCCTACAACTAAGGCTCAGGGAACAACCACATAGTAGAGGAGTAGAAACTGTGACTCCTGTTGCTAGTGTCCCTTAAAAATGATAGGGGAACAGAAGTCTCAACAATATGGATGCCAAGACAAGACCAACATAATGACACCACCAGCTGACATGCCAATGTAGACAGGTGAAATTCCACATGGCCCCATACATAGATGAAGAGCTACAGGTGGTTACTGGTTGCTGAGAGGAGAATCAGTTCTTTTTAAGTTATTCAGTCCCAAGTGGTCATCTTGATGCACATGTACATATGACCAACGTTAAATGAATTTAGTAGGTTGTTTATGCATGTGTGCATATGCACATGTATATATACATGTAGCAATAATAAAGATATCAGTGGTGGTAAGATGAAATGATAGTATACATAAGCAACCCCAAATAATCTACCAGGGAATGTTTACAGCTCATAAACAACTTCAGCGAAGTGGTTGGATAAAAGATTGACTAAAAATATTAGTATCCCTCCTATATAAATGACAGACTGAGAAAGAAATCAGGGAAACACCCTTCACATTAGCCACAAACAATATAAACTATCTTGGGGTAACTGTAACCATGCAGGTGACCTGTAAGACAAAAACTTGCAAGTCTTTGAAAAATTGAAGAAGATATTAAGATGGAAAGATCTCACATGTCCATGGATCCATAGAATACATAGTAAAAATGGCCATCTTACCAAAAGCAATCTAAAGATTCAACATAATCCCCATCAAAATTCCAACACAAGTCTTTACAGACCATGAAAGGACAATTCTCTACTTCATATGAAAAAAATAACAAAAAACCCAGGATAACTGAAAAAACCCCGAACAATAAAAGAACTTCTGGAGGTATCATCCCTGATTTCAAGCTGTATTGCAGAGCTACAGTAATGAAAACCACATGGTATTGGCATAAAAGTAGACACATTGATCAATGAAATAGAATAGAAGACCCAGACATAAATCCACACACTTATGGTCACCTGATTTTTGATAAAGAAGTCAGAAGTACACAATGGGAAAAAGAAATCATCTTAAATAAATAGTGCTGGTCTATCTGGATGTCTGCATGCAGAAGAATGCAAATAGATCCATATCTACCACTCTGCACAAAGCTCATGTCCAAGTTGATCAAAACCTCAACATAAATCCAGTTACACTGAACCTGATAGAAGAGAAAGTAGGAAAATAGCTTTAAATTCATCAGCACAGGAGACAAATTCCTAAACAGAACATGAATAGTGTAGGCACTAAGATTGATAATAAATGAGACATCATAAAATTGGAAAGCTTCTGTAAGGCAAGGGACACTGTCTATAGGACAAAATGGAAGCCTAAAGAATGGGTAAAGATTTTCACCAACTCCACATCTGATAGAGGACCAATACCTAAAATATATAAAGAACTAAAGAAACTAGACATCAACAAACAAAATAATCCAATTAAAATGGGGTACAGATCTAAACAGAGAATCCTCAAGAGAGGAATTGCAAATGTCTGAGAAACACCTAAGGAAATCTTCAACATCCTTAGCCATCAGGGAAATGCAAATAATGTTGAGATTTCATCTTACACCTGTCAGGATGACTAAGATCAGTAACACAAATGACAGCTCTTGCTGGAGAGGACGTGAGAAACACTCCATTGTTGGTGGGAGTGCAAACTTGTACAGCCACCATAGAAATCAATATAGTGGTTCCTCAGAAAATTGGGAATGGATGCCGGGCGGTGGTGGCGCATGCCTTTAATCCCAGCACTCGGGAGGCAGAGCCAGGCGGATCTCTGTGAGTTCGAGGCCAGCCTGGGCTACCAAGTGAGTCCCAGGAAAGGCGCAAAGCTACACAGAGAAACCCTGTCTCGAAAAACCAAAAAAAAAAAAAAAAAAAAGAAAATTGGGAATGGATCTACCTCAAGACCCAACTATACCACTCTTGAGCATATAATCAAAGGACACTCCATTCTACCATAAGGACCCTTACTCAACTATGTTCATAGTGGCCTTATTCATCATAGCCAGAAACTGGAAACCCTAAATGTTCTTCAACCAAAGAATGGATAAAGAAAATGTGGCATTTACACAATTAAGTTATTACTCAGCTTTCAAAAAAATGACATCATGAAATTTGCAGGCAAATGAATGGAACTAGGAAGAATTATCCTGAGTGAGGAAACCCAGGACCAGGAAGACAAACATGATATGTACTCATTTATAAGTGGATATTAGCAGTCAAGGTAAATCACACTACAATCCATAGACACAGAGAGGCTAAGTAACAAGGAGGGCTCTGGAGGGGGCACATGGATCTTCCTGGGAAGGGGAGATGGAATAGATTTTGTGTGTGTCTTGGGGGGCAAGGGAGATGGGAGCAGGAGCTATCAGCTTGTGGAGGGAGGGGTGGAGGGAGAGAGTACTATGAGAGATGACTGGAATAATGAGGCATTTAGGGGGCTATGTGGAAACCTAGTGTAGTGGAAAGTTTCTGGAACCTATGAGGGTGACTCTAGCTAGGACTCTTAGTTATGAAGGATAGAGAGCCTGAAGTGGCCATCTTTAGTAACCTCACAAGGCTCCCAGTCGTGACCCTGGGACACCAACCCAGCCTTAAAACCTTCAACCCACACCTGTCCTGCTTTTGTGATGTGCTGGGGAAATTGTGGCTCACAGCTTGTCAGACTGATCAATCAATGATTAGTCTAACTTGAGGCCCATGCCACAAGAGAGACCCTATGCCCAGCACTGTTTAGGTGGATGGGGACCCAAAGCTGGATGGCTCAGAGACCTAGGGATGAACCAAACACAAGTAACCAAAAAAAAAAAAAAGTAAATGAGATGATCCCTAACTATTCTGCTATCCTCATAGATCAGTGCCTAGCCCAGTCAACATCAGGGAGGGTTCCTCCGGCAGCTGACGGGAGCAGATGCAGACCCTCCACCCAATAGAAACATTACGCAGAGCTCATGGAACCTGGTGGGAGAGGGCGGAGGAAGGATTGTAGGAGCCAGAGGGGTTGAGGACACCAGGAGAACACGGCCCACAAAAATCAACTAAGCAGGGTTCAGAGGGGCTCAGAGACTGAAGCAGCAATCACAGAACCTGCATAGGTCTGCACTAGGTCCTCTGCATATATGTTGTGGTTGTTAAGCTGGGTGTTCTTGTGGGGCTCTCTAACAGTGGGAAAGGGACTGTCTGACTCTTGCCTGCTCTTGGTACTCTTTTCCTCCTACTGGGCTGCCTAGTCCAGCCTCGATATGAGGGCTTGTGCTTAGTCTTACTGTAACTTGTTTTGCCTTGTTCAGTTGAAATCCCTGGGATGCCTGTACTTTTCTGAAGGGAAATGGAAGGGCAGTGGATCTGTGGGAGAGGGAGGCGGGGGCGGGGGGGACTGGGGGAAGTGGAGGGAAGGGGTGTTGTGGTTAGGATATATTGAATGAGTCAAGAATAAAGGAAACATTGATTGTGAACTGGGAGAATATAAAAGTTATTCAAGAGATCATGAATTAGAGAGGGAGAGTAAGGAACATGAAGGAGTTGGAAGTGGGGAGGGACAGGCTGGAGTGATGTAGAAACAATGCTCACATATGAAGCTATCAAAACAAAATGGTAGAGGAAACAGGATAGGGGAAGAGATTGAAGTCTTCAGAGGGAGTTGGGAAGGAGGATCTGGGCTTTGCTTACCTTATAGTAACAGTGAATGTTGTAAAACTAACCTTGTTTTACAGCTCCTTGTATGTTTCTCGTCTGGGGAAGTGGTGAATGAGATGCAGCTCCTGAAAGAAGGGAGACATATTTCATTTGTCATTGTATGAGATCCATGATCTGGAGAGAGCAGGACTTGGAGACAGCACAGCCAACAGAGCATCAGTATTTTATACTCAGATTATACAAAGAGAATGTTAAGGAGACACTGGACGTATAAATGGAAGTGTATCAGCTTCTGACCTTGGAGTTATGCTCCTTTTCTGGTAAGAGAATTCCAACACAGCTTAGGAGGTATTCATGTGTTGCTTAGCAAGGGGGATTCATTTGGAGAAACGCATCATTAAGTTGTTTTGTGGGATCTAGTACACCACAGACTGTTCTCACATGAGTCTTGGAGGTGCAATCCAATCATATAACACAGCCTCTTGATGTAATCAAGATATGTAGTTCCACATGAGACAGTTGAGGCTGCTGCAGGCATATCTACAAGACAGGCTAGTGCCCCAAGAACCCCATTTACTTTTGAATTATGCATACCCCACCCTCTGTAATGTTGCATTTGGCAGGCTAGCTCCTTTACCTGAATGTACTGTTTAAATACACCTTCCTCCAAACACTGCACCTTGCAACCTCAGAAACCTCTGACTATGCCATACCACATCTGAACGAGAATCTTCGCTACCCTAGGTAATACATTTATATAGTTTCTAATCAAGTGTATTCCCAGTGTATCTGCATATGAAGTTTAGAAAGGCTGATTTGGCCTCAACTGCCTTTGAGTGCATGAGCAAGAAAGCAAAATTTTGTCCTCTAGTAAGCTTTTAGGGAGAATTACCTATTCATCACCTAATGCCTATACATAATTGGACATGTAGATCATTAAAATCAGATGCTTTATGTGGATGGGACATTTACAGTAGGAAAAATGAACACATGACCTAATCTATCAAAACGGAGAACCACTCAAACTGCACTCCTTAGTAACCAGCACCTCCTTCTCTTGAACCCCATAAAAGGAAGCCCTGAGAAAAATTAGGGCTCTTGAACACTCACTCTTGTAGCCTGCTGTCAATCTTGATGTTTCATTCCTCTGTATTATTACACACTATTGCTTTGTTTTGAATGCAGTCATCTTGCCTGTTTTGCAAATCTGCACAAGCCCCTATTTTTAGTTCTTTGGGTATGAGGTCAAGAACCTGGAAACATCTTCCGCAGTCCCTTATTGCCAGTAATATTGCAGATGACTCTACAGAAGTGTTTCTAAGGGACTGAGGAGGCAGCTCAGTTTGTACAGTGCTTTCTGGGAAAGGATGGAGAACTGAGCTCACATCTCTAGCACCCATTTAAGGTGCAGAAGCACACATCTTTAATCCCAGTGCCAGAGAGATGGAGACAGGGGGACCCACCCCAGGGACTTACTGGACAGTTTAGCCAAACTGGCAAGATCCAGGTTCAGTAGAGACTTCATCTCAGAAAACGACATTAGTGCATAGAAAATGACGTAGATTGGTGCAGTGGTCAACCCTTATCAGGGAAACTTGTTTTTGTAGTAGATGATGATTAACAGAAGAATGGACCAAGGTACAGAGAATAAGACTGTGCCCATTCCTACATGAGTCACCTATTATCACATCCTCCCCCTCCCAAGGCTTAGGGATCATTGCACAAGAAGACATGGAAAGTTTATAAGAGTCATAGTTGGTGGATGGAAACTGTTTTCTGGACAGAGCAGGGTAGTTGCATATGAATTTACTGTGGTGGAGGCAGAATATGCAGGCTAAGGTTAGACAAAATCCAGCAGGGAGAGGGGAGGTGAGCACAGAATCAGTTAGCAGTTGATAGTTTTGGGAAGAGGGAGAACCAATTTTCTTTTTTTTGATGTTAAAAGTCCCATTTTAATAGAGAAATTGTGCAGAGGGAAGCATGGGGATTTTCCTAGAGCCGTACACACAGGAATGCAACATACACAGAAGAACATGTGTGCAATGCATCTACCATGCAAAGGCACTTTACCACCTGAGCTGCCTCCTCAGCCCCTTAGAAACACTTCTGTAGAGTCATCTGCAATATTACTGGCAATAAGGGACTGCGGAAGATTGAACCAAGGCTCCTGGTAGGTTCATCATATTCCAGTAGGAGGCCATATATTTAAGAGTATGTGGGTAGCAAAACTGTACTTGATGAGTTCAAAGAAGGGCATAAAGTTGGGTGTGTAAGGAAGGGCAGATGGATCTGAGAGAGGCTTGGGGGATGGGAGGGATGTGACCAAAACATAGGAAATTTTCTAAGAAAAAAATGAGAAAAGTAAATAAAAGAGAATAAGGTAGAGAGCAACTGAGGACAGCAGGCATTGACCTCTATCTTCTGCAGCCACACATCTATACACATGGACATGTAGGTTTATCTATGCCAGAACACACCCCTTTCTAGGTAGAAGGTGTATACCGCAAGGATAAAATGAATAGTATGATAAATTCATTGCCATGGCACTGTGCATAAGTATACATTCTGTACTTTAATTCTATTAGCAGTATGATAGGTTTACTTATGCCAGAACCACATCTAACACATGAGGTACTCTTTGCTCTGCTAGGTTAAAATGTCTCTGATGTCATCTGAGAGGAACTTTTCAGTCCCGTCATAATCTTACAGGACCACCGTCCTATGTGTCCCACCATTGAACAAAGTGTCACACAGCATGTGATGTTCCTTGGCATGAGGAACAGAGGCACATAAGGTCATTCCTAAAGGCATTAACAAGCCTTGTGGAGGAACTCCCTGGAGTCGGGAATGAATAACCACAGAATACGGTAGTGTGAGTCTCAGTGAAAGAAGGATTTGAAACTAAACATTGGGTTGTGTGTAGGTGAGTTATGGAGCTGGAGAGAAGGCTCAGTGGATAGAAGCCTCAAGGTGTGAGGGTCTCAGTTTGGATACCCAGAAGCCTGCAGAAAGCTGGACACAGTAGTGAACATCTGAAACCCCACTGCCCCTCTGGTGAGATGGGAGATGGAGACAGGAGAACCTCTGGGAGCTAATGACTCATCTATCCTGGAGCACAGCAGCAAAGAACAAGAGACCTTCTTCACATAAGTCAAAAGGAGAGGATTAACACCTGATGTTGTCCTCTTACCTCCAGATGTGGCTGTGGCACTCACAAGCCTGAACTCAAAAGAACACATGCCCATATATACATATACACACAAAGATAAAGTTAAGAGGGGAATCCAGGGAACTTTTGGAAAAATACCCAGGAGGTAACTGGGCACAAGCATCTGAAATTCAGGGAAGATTACACACTGACAGCATCCATCAGCAAGATTTCAGGAGGGAGCTGGCTGGCTAGAAACAAGGTGACAGTAAGCAGGGACAGCATGGTATGCTGAGAAAGTGGCCAGTTAGCAATCAAGTCTGAAGGCTCGGCTCTCTGAAATGTGTTGAGTGGACACAATGGTCATGTGCAAGAGCTAGCGCTGGGATAACACTGCCATAGAAGCTGGGAGTAAGTTTTTAAAGAGGCTGGGGAGATGGGTTAGTGGGTAAGAGTGCTTGTTGTGCAAGCGTGAAGACCAGAGTTCAAATCCCCAGCACCCATGTAAAAACCTGGACTTGGCTATGAACACTTGCAACCCCAGTGTGGTAAGAGGCAGAGAAAAGAGGGTTAGTGTGGCTTGCTAGTTCATAGGTGCCTAGCCCAAGGTTCAGTAAGAGATCTAATCTCAAGAGAATAAGGCAAAGAATGCCTTCAGTCCTCCTGTGGTTTCCATGTGCATGGGTGTATGTGGGAGTGCATATCCCTGGATATACACAAGTAAAATAAATGAATCCCAAATGAAAGGAGTCAGAGGCAGAGGCAGGCAGACACTGTATGACCTCAGTTAAATATGGAATGTACAAGATCCAAACTTAAACATGGTGGTATGTTCTTCTAATTCCAGAACTTGTAAGGTAGATTCATGAGGATTTCAAGTTTGAGACCAGCCTTGTCTATACAACGAGACACTTGAAGGAACAAACTCATTTATCTCACAACTAAGTTCTTGGGTTCAAATGTGGGTGGTGATGGATTGCTTAATCTAGATATAACCCCCACACAGATTATTTGTTGATCAAACAATCATGGCAAACCTTGAACAAACTCAAACTTTCTCCACTAAATATTTTGAACAAACATTATCTGGTGCTGATTTACTCAGAATATCTACCTTGTAGCAAGCACAATTCCTTAAAACTGTGTCAAATCTCAGCTCTGATAGTAGATCTTATATCAGATCTACTGATTATCAGTTGATGGTTTAACACACCTCTAGAAACAGTTGGATGGTCTGGACTTAGGCATGAATGGTCATGGGACCTTCTAAATCATCTTTCATTTACTGCTGCTTTGAGCCCAAGTCATATTTTATAGTACACCAGCAATACCAAGAGAAAATTGAAAAAAAAATTGATACCCCAAATCCGTATGATAGTTAACAGTGAACTCAACATGGAGGGAACAAGCTGCTGGGCACATCTATGAGGGATTGTCTAGATTATTAACCTTGAGATTGTATGTGAGAGATTGTCTTGATTATGGTTAATTAATAGGTCTTTACCCATCTTAATTGTGATGAGATGCTTCCCTGAGCAGGGTATCCTGGTCTGTATAAAATGGAGAGGACAAGCTGAGTGCTGGGATGCATGTATTAATTCATTGCTTTCTTCGCTTTTACATTTTATTTTGTTTATATGTATGTCTGTGTAATTGTGTGAGTGCGTGTGTCACATGTGTTCATGTGCTCCAGGAGTTCAGAAGAATGTGTAGGATTCTTGGGAGCTTGAATTACAGGCATTTGTGAATTTTCTGATGTGGGTGCTGAGGAAACCCAACTCAGGTCCTCTGGAAAAGCAGTAAATGCTCTTAAGGGTTGAACAATTACCCCAGACCCTGCTCTTTGCTCCTGACAGTGGGTGTAATGTGACCACTTCTCTCAGGCACCCTGACTTTATAACTTCTCTCCCACAATGTTCTGTAACTTGAAATTATGAGTTTCCACTGTCAAGATATTTTATCACATCTACAGGAAAGGAAACTAAGATGGCCAGGGCCAGTCAATCAGTGTCCCTTCGAAGGGCTAGGCAGTAAATAGTTTTTGCTTTTTAACTAGGTGGCTTAGCCTGTACCTTTTAATTTCTGGGGGAAAGCAGCTACAGGTAATAAAGACAAATAGGCATGCTGTTTTCATATAAAACCTGTTTGATGACTGGTCACGGAGGCACATGGCCATAATGATAGCATCAGGGAGGCTGTGGCAGGAGGATTTTGAGTTCAAGGTCAGCCTGAGCTACATGGTGAGAACCTGTCTTAAAGTCAAACATAAAACAAGAAGCATCCCATAAAAGCTGCTTAACTGACACTGAAATTTGAACTCCACGTACCTTCCTGAGACATTTCCCTTTGTATTCTACCACTTAAAAAATACAAAAGTTGAGATGGCAAGAGAGATAAGCAGGTAAAGGCGTTTGCCACTGAGGCCAATAGCCGGAGTGTGATACAGAAGCTACAAGGCAGAAGATGGGAAATTCTAACCGAGACCTACAAGCTGCCCCATGACATCAGTATGCATGTCATCTATATAAAAAAATGTGGAAATTGTAGGAAGGACTCTAGACTCATGGGTTTTAGAAAAACAGATGAGGAGTTCTTTATTTGGCTTTCAGGATTGCAGAGTTTATTGATCTTTGCTCTAGGTCAGCTTTTGTTACTGAATGGTGATCAACTGCGGACTTGTAAGGGTTGGGGCTAAGTGATCATTGCATGATGCTCAGCTTCAAACTGACATCTGTGTCACCCCTTCCAAGGTTCAGGGGACATTTGCAGAAGAGAGGATGGGAAGAATGTAAGAAACAGAGAGAAGGAGGAGTGTTGCAGGACACTGTGTTCCATGCACAACGAGGCTGTTGTGGTTACCTGAATAAGATTGGGCCCCCTAACATTCCATCATGGAGGGAGCAATATTTTCCTCAGTGACGTATCCACTGGTAAGGTGCCTAGTGTTCCTGTAAATAGGCCCTCTCCTATGCTTCTTTAAGCAATGTGAGTTAAACTTACTGGTGAACCAAAGAAACAACAACGATGACGAAACCGAAACACAACCCTGAGAGGATGGCATGCTCTATCTAGTAGATGGTTCAACACCCGTGCAAATACAGTACGTTGACTCAAAGGGCTTAAAAAAGGAAAAGACTGTATGAAATTGGGACGGGGAAATGGAGGATGTCTAAACTACAGGGAATGGAATATGGGTGGAAATGATCGAAATGCATTATGTACATATCTAAAATTTTAGACAAATAGAACAAAGAAAAAAAAAAGGGAACAACACCCCACCCTAGCCTATCTCCCAGGATAAGGGACAGCTTACTTCTTACCACCCTCATATGTACCTGCTGACTCCTACTAAATAGGACCTTGCTGGAGTTTTCCATATCCCCACCCAGTACATGCTGTGGGACAGGCCCTGCCTCGTGTTCTTTCTTTTCATATCCTTTGGTGTTCAAGGCAGAATCCTTTTTTTTTTTTTTTAAAAGAAATCTCCAGGTCCTCAATATTCCATGAATAAAAATTACCCACAAGAAACTTACCTAATTCGAAAGGAGAATCCTTTTTACCAGGTGTTTTCAATGGTGTTTCTGAAAAAGAAGTAGAAGACATTTGCATCTTTCAGAACCCAGATCCCAGAGGAGTTACAACTCTCTCTTTCAATCTGGGTTGACTCTTATGGGGGTACCAAGTTGTTTTGCGATTGTGCTTGAGGTTTATCCTGCAGGAGGGAGCTCAGGTATGGTTCTTAGATCGTAGGCTCTAGAGAGGGGTGTGTGTGTGCATGTGTGCATGTGTGCCAGCATGTATGGGCAAAAGGACAACCGTTAGTGTTGGTATTCAGGCACCATATGCCAATGTAAAACTTCTGAGACAGTCTTCCATTGGCCAGGAGCTCAGCAGCAAGTAGGTTAGGCTGGCTGACCCCAGGGATCTTCCAATCTTCACCTCTCAGTGTTGGGATTATATGCATGCTATAATGCTTGGCTTTCTTGAAAAAAAAAATGAATTCTGAGGATCAGGCTCAGGTACTTATGCCATCATGGTAAGCACTTAACCGAGCTATCTCCTCATCCCTCTTCTTTTTGAGACAGTGACTTACCATATAGCCTAGGCTAGTCTAAAACTCAAAGCAATCCTCTTGCCTCAGTCTCCCCAGCACTGGGACTTCAGGAGCCATCCATCACATCTGATTTATTTCTACATATACTAACCCCTTAAGGAATTCCCTCTTTTCTAGGACACAGTATCGAATGGTCTTTGCTTACGTTCGAATTGTTTTGCTATTAATATAGCAAGATCCTCACGGTTTAGCGCTTTTAAGATTTGCAGGGTGAGTCTCTCCACCCAGCCAGTGGGGCAGTACTCTGTGAGAATTTCTGCCAGCTGAACTCCATTGGCCAGGTTCAGTGTAATCTGGGGGATCTGTTTCAGGGCATCTGGCAGAGGACAGGTCCTTAGGATTCTCTTGAAATTGTTCAACTCAGTGTGGTCCAGTTTTTGCAGGATATCCTTCAGGTTGATATGGGGCGGATTGGAACATTCCATCCTGACCCACAGGTAAGAGCTGAACTTCCAGCTTTATAGAACTATGGGAAGAAATGAAAAGAGTCAGCTTTCTTACCTCAAATACCATGTGCCATGGCAGAGCTGTTCACACAGTTAATTCAATTCCTGGTAGTGGTTATTTTCACATAGAGTTCCATTCCTTGGCCTAATTTAAGGGGTTAATCTGAGAGTCTTCATCTCTTTGAAAACATGTAAGCCTCTCGAGTCACATTGGAAGTCTACAATGCCACGTCTCCTGTTCCTAGGAGATCATCGATTATGTTAAGCTCACCGAGTATTAACATGCTGATAGAATCTATGCCACAGTCTCCATAACAACCTGATATGTAGTTACCTTGTGGAGTTTATGGAGAGGTAGAGTTTTGAATCTGAGAAGTGAAAGCATGTGTACATGTTTACAGACAAACCACATGGAGAAGGAACTCTAAGTGAGAATAGAAACAAAACAGAGGCAATATAATTTTACCAGGTTGCATATTTTTAAAAAACCCAGGACTCTAAAAATCAATTCCCTATAGCAGGCATTAAATATTAACAATATTAATCAGGAACTTGGGTTGAAAAAAATCTCTTGACACTTATTTGGACAGCAAGTTATTTTCATTTGCCCCTGATCCTGGAGAGGGGTAAAGTTTTATAGACAACATACATGGATTTTCAACCCTGTTCATATAGAAGAGGATGACTGTACTCATGATATAGCCTCTGCTGATGGCTTGAGGATGTATATATTTATCTCTAAGTTCACTGAATTGTTCACATATGCATCTATGTACCTTGAGTTATTTCATTCATTGCCCTCAGCTCTACTGAGTAATCATCAAAACAGTATCTATTCATGTTGGATAATGTGGTTAAATATACATATAAACTGAAATATTATAATCAAATTGCTGAACATGCCCATGACCTCAAAGTAGTTTTGTGGTAAGAACATTCCAAATATAATTATCTTTTTAAAATTGAGAATAGATTTCCCATAAAATATATTCTGATTATGGTTTCCCCTCTCCCAACTCCTCCCAGATTTTTCCCACCTCCCACCCATCCAAATCCATATCCTTCCTTTCTCTCATTAGGACACAAGAAAACACTTATAAAAAGATTAAGATACAATAAGATAAAAATAAACCAGAATAGGACAGAAAGAACAAACAAAGCCAAAGAAAAGGCATCAGAAACACACAGATGCAGAGACAGGCACATTAGACACACAGAAACCCTTAAAAAACACAAAACTAGAAACAAAAGAATGTAAGCAGAAGACCTGCAAATAAAAACAAAAATACCCAGACACAGCATTAATAGATTAAAAAAAGCCTCCCGAAGTTTGTTTTGTGTTGGCCAACTACTGCTGGTCAGGGACCTGCCCTTCAGTGTGGTTTGTATACCAAGTAAGACTCTTCTAATTTTTCCATGACATAGACGCACACGCAAATGGGCAGACAAAGGCAGGCAGATGCGGGCACGCAGACTCAGGAAGACACACAAACACACAGACAGTTGGAATGCAGCTCAGAGTGCTTGCCTTGTGTGTGGAGACTGTAGGATCAATTCCCAGTTAAAAACATAAAAAGTACATCCACAGAATTAGTCTTTTAAATTATCAGCTAAGAAGGCAATTGAAAAAATATGACACAAGTTATTAGCTGACTCTTAACATAGACTAGATAGATGATACAGTTCATACAATTGAGAAGAAAGAAAAAAAAGACCTGGCTAGCAGTAGGATTCTACTGAGGTGCTGGGCATGTATCTCAGTGAGTAGAGCATGGTGTTGAGCAGCAAAAAACAAAAACAAAAACAAAAAAAAACCAAAAAAAAAAACCCCAAAAAAGAACCTGGGGGTTTGGTCCTCAGCACGTCAAACATAGAGCTTGTAATGCCAAATGCCTTCCCTGCCAAAATGTCCTGGAAAAACAGAGGCGGCTGTGTAAGAGTGTGTGAGTGTGTACTGAGTAGCTGTGTGGATCACGCAGAGGTACATGGTACAGATCTGGGTTGGTATGAAAGCTCACTGACACTTCCAGGCTGTGATGTCCAAACTCCTGCTTCCCTCTCTCCGGTGTTAACAGGCCATGGGAGTGGGGCAGCTCACTCTGCTGGCTTCATGAGGAATCGTTCTGGGTAAATGATACCTGCTACTTAGGCAATGCTCAGTACTGGCTACTGTGCCCAGGTGAATCAGATATAGGCAGGTTAAGTGGAAAGTTACGCTTGCTTAAGTGTTTAAGGAGGCACTGGAAATGCCTGATCTGGAAATACATTGAATGACAGAGGACAATCCATGCATCTAGGAGACAAATGTAAATCACATGCAGACAGTAACTGGGACAGATCATCATAGATTTGATCCTGAGACTGAACTAAAATGACCTTAAGATGTTACTTCATCTCTATAAACAAAATGTGATGTACTCTGTTAAGGGGAGATGTTTAGCCCAGGCATGGTGGATCATATAAGTCATATAGCTCAAGAGGCTAAGTCAGGAGGATTGCCTTGAGTTTGAGGTAGCCTGGACTACAGCAAGGCCCTGTCCCAAAAAAGAAGGGGGTGAGGAAAGGGTATAAAGCAGAAGGGACTCTCAGAACAAAACCATAGCATTTTCCAGACTCAGCCCACAGCTTGGTGTGACACCCTGTAGGCTCAGGTGTTTCTGTTTTCTGTATCTCTGTGTTCTAAATCCCCTCAGAGAACACCGAGACCCTGGCATGAGACTCTTGCTGTGCTCAATACCACACCTGAGTCTCCGAACCATTGACTTTATCCTGGACCTGGGTTCCAGAGGGGGAAAAGCTGTTGTAAATCTTAGGAGTCATTGGGGAGGGCTCCTCCAAGCACAGAGAAGTTCTGAGGGATGTGGTTTAGTTGGTTGCGTGCTTGCCTAGCATGCACAAAATGCTGCACAAATTGAGTACAGATACAAGCCTGTAATCTCAGCACACTAGAGCTAGAGGCAGGAGAATCAGTTCAAAGACATCCTTAGCTATAAGGCTAAGTTGAAAACCAGCCTGGGCTTCATGAGACCCTGTTTCAAAAAATCAAATTTGAGTGCAAACCCCACAACTCATAACTCTTCCTGGCAAGACATCCAAATATTCAAAGAAATGGAGGAGGGAACCACAGAGACACCACCCCCAACAAAAAAGTGTAAATAGCTGGACTGTTGCTCACCTCTCCAAAGCCGGCATCTAGGCAGGCTTCCAGTGCTACAGGTGTGGGAAAGCACTTTTAAAAGTGGTTGCCTTCCCACCCAAGCCCTGTGATTGGCTCCTGGGAATCAATCCCACCACTGAGAGATTTCTATCTAGGAAAGGGATAGGTGGAGACTGATCCCCACCCCAGCCCCATGCTATTCCTAGCTACACCAGTGGTTTGCAATTTTGGTTGCAATTAGAATTATCCATTCCAGGGTGGGGGTGGATGGGTGTCACTTCACAGTGCTGATGTCCCAAGAGTCTGTTTTTAGGTTAGGTGGCTGTCAAAACATTAAAGAGCTATGAAAGTCAAAGGGGACTTGAGAAGAGGAAAGACAAGAGATGGTAATGAGGGAAAAGAATGACAAGTAATTGTGTTTTCTCTCTTATAGGAATCTAGATTTGTTTATTAATTTTTATCACATTATTATTATTATTATTATTATTATTATTATTATTATTATTATTATTTGTGCACCATGTTGCATACAGGTGGAAGTCAGACATCAACCGGTGAGGTAATTATCTTCTTTCATTATGTGGGTTCTGAGGATGGGGGATAGAACTCAGGTTGTCAGGTTTGGTGGTAAGCACCATTACTTCGGAACCATCTCACTGGTCCAGGAATCTAGATTTAAATGAACACGAACACACATACACACAAACACACACATACATTTAAGATGAACTTCTGATTGAGTGTGACAACACACACCTGTAATCCCAGCATTTAATGAAGTTGATCTAAAGTTTAAAGTCAGCTGGGTTACAAAAAGACCCTGTCTAAAAATATCAGTCATGGCTTTTTTATGTGTGTGTGTGTGTGTGTGTGTGTGAGACTAGGGGATGGAACCTAGGGCTTCATACATGCTAAGCAAGCATTCTATTACTGAGTCATAATACTAGTCTTCAAGTCATGTATTTATCAAGCTACTGAAATTCCTCTGAGGATTCTCTTATAGTCAGGATCTGAAGCACATGACCCAGTCCATCATTAGAGAAGAAACTTTGTAAAAAGAATGTTAATGTCTATAACTGAGATTTTGCTTATTCTGATAGTTCTCAGATTTTTTTTTTGAGTCAGGGTCTCACTATGCAACCCTCACCGTCCCGGAACTCACCATGTAGACCAGGCTGAACTTATACACACAGAGATCTACCTGCTTCTGTTTCCTGAGTGCTGGGATTAAACGAAGGCACTGCCATGGCCAAACCTGAGACTTCTTTTGACACTGTCTCATTTTGTAGTCTAGGTTCATCTGAACTCACCCTGTAGCTCAGGCTCACTTCCAATTCATGACAATCCTCTTGCCTCAGCCTCCTGAATGCAAGGCCCGACTCATACTGGCTTAGTTCTGAGACTTTTGCCAAGTTCTGCAATGCTTTTGAACTTAAACTTTTCAATGATTTAGTTGAAACACATAACTTTCCCTGATGTGTTTTGGAAATTTCACGCTTTTTGCTGTTGTTTTGGTGATTAGTCCTATGGCCTTATACATGGCAGGCTGGTGTGTTGTCTCTTAGTCAAACCCCAGTCCTCAGGTGATCTCTTTTGTGGCATAATTAAGGTAGAGGGAAACTTATTATTAATCAAATCAATTTGGCCCCCTTCAGAGATTTCTTCTCCTTTGAGCACTGATTTCTTAAAAAGTCAGATGAACAATTTGGTTTCATCATGTCCATCTAGAATTTTAGCATGCATGACTCCATTTTGGTTTTAGTTTGGCTTTTTGGAATCCATGGGTAGTCTTATTATTGTTATTTAACAATTTATAATTATTGTACTTGGCTACATAAAGTCACATTTCTGCAAGCATCAAATGTTCTTTGTGCGCACTCCACATGACCAGCTACCACCCCATTTGTCCACAGACAGGCTCACTTCTCATCTCATGTCATTAGTACACAAGTTTCTGTATCTATAAAGGATATGCAAATAAGAGAAAACTCATTATTTTTCTTACTGAGAATGACTCAATGATGTTAATTTGCTTATTTCTAGTTATGTCCATTTTCCTGCAAATACCTTCATTTGTGTGTGTGCATGTGTGTGTTATTCTTTGCCAACATTTAAACGTATAAAGGAAAGAAATTTTGGCAAAATGGGGGAGCTGTGTTATCTCCCCCACTTCCAGCCTCAGTCTCACGTCTCAAGCTGCAATCTGTATTTCTGACTAGTCAGCTGCCTGTAATTTGGAGGCTTCTGCAATGCCCTCCTGTGCTCAGTTAAGTTTGCTAGATGGCTCACAGAACTCAGGCAAACTCATTATTGCACATTTACCCACTGATTACAGTGTTCTGAAGGACACAGATAATAGCCAGAGGAAGGCAGTGTAAGAGGCAAGGTGAGATTCACAAGGGTCCCCAGCCAGAGTCTCTTGTTTTCAAGAAGCTGGGATACTCTAGTCCCTTGGCATATGGGAGTATTCTTGTTCACAGACAAGAAAATTCCTCCAGGCCCCATACTTTGGGGTAGGGGTTCTGTGAAGGCTTCTTTAGGTGGGCATGAGGGATTATACCGCTGGCCACCAGTGATCCACTTGAGTGACAGCCCTTCTTCCCTCCGTGGAGGTCAAGTTGAAGTGGGACTGAAAGTTCCACATGTGGTTGGTTCCTGTGGCAATGAGCCCTTCAGTATTGTGGTTGCCTGGGCCTATCCCCAAATCACCTTGAGTTAGGCTGAAGTGTAGCTGGACTTGCCTTTTTATCTTTGTCTTATACTCCCAAAAGTTTTCAGGAACCAAGGTCAAGTATTTTAAGATAAGATATTCCTGTTGTTTCACTGTGGATGTTACAGAAAGTCAGGGACCATTCACAACACCCTCAATTTTTACATGGGTGGGATGTAGCCTAGTTTGCAAAATGCTTGCCAAGAATGTGCAAGGCCTTAGGTTCAACATCCCAGCACTACATAAATCAGGCATGGTGGTGCATGCCTATAATCCCAGCACTTCAGATGTTCAAAGTCATCTTTGAGCATAGTCACTTCAAGACCAGTCTGTGCTACATAAGATCTTGTCTAAGAAAATAAAATGTATATATTTTAAGTTTCCTATAATAGCATCCTACTATACCCAACTCAGGTGGTCTGGGAAGGCACCTGCATCTTAGAGTCACCTGGGGGTGCCGGCTAAAGATCCTGACTCACCCAAACCCATCCTCAGCCAATTAAGTTAAAATCGTGAAGGATGGAGCACAGGTGCTTAAGCATTTGTGGCTGATATCTATTTAATCCTGGACCATCTGTCCACTCTAGAAGCAGGGCTCCAGGAAGCAGGAGGGAAGGCTGTTCCAGAGCTGAGCCCCGTGGAAGAACCTTCAGGCAGCCATGTCCTGGGCCCGGCTTGTCTGCAAGCAAAGAGAGCGCCCCAGCACCGAGGAGGTCGGTACTGTGTCTTCTGTCTGCCTCTGTGAATAGCGCTGATTGGTTGGGGTTCTAGGAGGATTTTTTTTTTGCCCGCAGACCCAAAGTTTGCCCTACCCATCTAAATAACCTGTAATTCCATTATGTAGTTTAAATTAAAACTTATTTTTGTCTTGAAAGCCATTAACCTTACAATTCACACACACAATAACATTTTAAAGGAACTTTTAAAAAACAAATTTCATACAAGCATACACTGCATTGTGGCCATAATGGTTCCTACTCCCTGCCCCCAAGTCCTAGATATACCTTCCAGTTTGATATTTTTTTTAATACTCATGAATGTGGGGTCATCCAGTGGAGTGTGGTTGACCTACCAGGGGTCATACCCCTAAAAGAAAGCTTACACTCCCTTCCCTGGGAACCATTAACTGTCAGGAGCTCCTCAGTTGGGGTGGGACTCATGAGCCCTCTTCCTGCATGTCACAGTATTGACTGACTTGATCATGGGCAGGCAACCACAGCTGCTTTGAGTTCATTAGCGCAGTGATCCAGTCCTGTCCAGAAGACAGCTTTACTGCAGTCTTCCAGGCCTCTGTGTTTTACAATTTTTCTGCCTCCCTTCCATGTTGGTTCCTGAGCCTCGAGATGGGGTGTGTGTGTGTGTGTGTGTGTGTAGTTGTACACTTTAAAAAGTTTTATTGACTGTAGTTTATACACTGTAAAACTCCTGTTAAGTGCAGACTTGTGGCACGATGGCATCACCATGGCTCAGTCTTAGAACATTTCCATCACACACAAAGCCCCTCCCCCATCCATCAGTAGCGAGCATGAATTCCTGTTGTAGGTGGGCACAGGGCAAGCCAGTCTCCAACCCCCCTCACTTGTCTATCATTTGGAAGGCAAGACCTGCATTTCAGTGGGTACTATGGTCATGGAGGCAGAGGGAGAGTAGCCTGTGCTTATGGTGGGGGTTCATGGGTCTGTATTTCCCCTCTAAACACCCATGATGACTACATATCAAGGGGAGCTGTGAAGCCACGTGCAGCAGCTCACTGAAAAGCAGACTCCACCTCTTCTAAGGCATCAGGCTGTTATCATGTTTCCTGGTAGGAGATACTGTGCTTTATTAGCCGAGCGAAACATTTCTCAAGGCTATTCTGGTTCAGCTCCTGTTTTGATCAGGGCTGACTGGCCATCATTAGTTACTTACACCTACCCCAGTTCCAGAGTAGCTCTGGCCCCTAAAGTTATATAGAAAAAGAAGTGTGTGGTTATGAGGGCCTGAGCCTGGCAGGGAGAGTAGAGATGGACAAAGGCTAGAAGGGATAAAGCAGTTGTGTCCGAAAGTAGAGTGGTAGTTACTGTTGATGATGGAACATGTGTGTCGTTGAGAATTTGAGATTCCTCTACATAGAGAGAGGAAATGCATGTGTTATTTAGCTTGGTTTGCTAGTCATTTAAAGTGTGTGTATCATAATTTCATGTTGCATACTTTGAAAATGAAATCCTATCTCACTATTACTGGAGTGCCAGGGAAGAACGGCCCTTTCCTCCAAGGGCAAAGTTACTCTCTCTTGTCGCTAGGGGTGTGGCTGGCTGCACAGGGGATTTTCATTTTGTGCTTTTCAAAGCTAGCTTTTTACTTCTACCTTTCCTCTCAGCTTTCCCCGATTCAAATTTTGGTGAAGAACCTCCCTCCTTTTTTGTACTGATGGCAGCTGCAGCAGGTTCTAAGCCAGGCATCACACCTCCTGTGCTAACTGTGTGTGTGTGTGTGTGTGTGT
>CABHPQ010137269.1:0-10192 GCA_902168405.1 Peromyscus aztecus | reverse complement strand
GTGTGTGTGTGTGTGTGTGTGTGTGTGTGTGTGTGTGTGTGTGTATTTGCATGGCTTGGTTCTCTGGGAAGCTGTCGGCCAAACAAGCAGGAGGGGGAATTAGAAAATAAATAACTGTTTGCTGTAAGTCTCAGGGAAGTAGAATCATGGAATCGAGTTTCAGTCAGGTTTTTCCCTACTCTGGGGATTCTCAAAAGTGTGGCTTATCTCTTGTACAGTGAGATAATCCAGCACTTGCTCTCTGTACCTGCCTCAGGTGTTAATGGGTAATCCTTGGGTGGCCCAAAGAGCTAAACTCTATTGAGTAGCAATTAGGCTTGATACATACAAACTTTCTTTTTGTGTTTGAAAATCTATCTTTTCAGCTAACATGCAAAATGGGTTTCATTATGGAATCTTCATAATGTCATTATACTCTGTTCTCATCAATCCCTCTCTGTAACTGCTCTTCTTCCATACCCACCCCAACCCTTCCCCCATTCTCCTGGTTCCTTTCTCTCCTAAATAGTTCCAGCTTCTGCCTTCAACTCACATGTATTCCACTACCCATCTTCCCTCCCTCACTTAAGATCTCTTCCTCATTTCTCATGCTGTCCTTTCTGTTTTCATGAGCTCCACATGGTCACATAGATAATTTTAAATCTAGATTCCACATATTAAGAGAATATAGACAAACAGGCAGGATTTGTCTTTATGAATCTGACTTATTTTGCTTAATACAGTAAATTCTGGTTCCATTCACTTTCCTGCCAATGCCATGATTTGCCTGCATGTATGTATGCACAGTAGGTATATAACTGTGTCTGTGGAGGTCAGGAGAGGGTGTCAGGCTCTCTGGAATTGGACTTACAGATGGTTATGAGCCACCAAGAGGGTGCTGGGGCCGGAATCCAGGTCTCCAGCAAGAGCAGCAAGTGCTTTTATTCAGTGAGACATCTCTCCACCCCTTCACACTGATTTGTGTAGGTTGGACAAACCCTGCAACCTTGGATTGAGACCAGGCTGGTCTTGATATGTTATTTTCTTAATGTGCTGTTCAGGGTGCAAGAGTGTTTACCAAGATTCTTCACTCCATTGAGTCATCAGAGAAATTGGTCTGTGGGTCTTAAGTTTGTTGTGCCCTTGTTTAGTTTTCATGTCTGGATAAGGCTTTGAAGATTGAGTTGGTCTTGTTCTTTTCCTTTCTGGCTTGTGGCTCTATCTATCTATCTATCTATCTATCATCTATCATCTATCTATCTATCTATCTACACACATATGTGTGTGTATGTATATATGTATATGTGTGTATATATGTATAATTTAAATTTGTTCTTTGACATGTTTATATGTATAAACATGCATTCTGATTACTGTCCACCCTCCTGTCCCTCATCTCCCTCCCACACACATCCTTTTTTTCTTTTTTTAAAATTAAATTTATTTATTTTACATCCTGACCAGTTTCCCTCCCTCCTCTCCTTCCATTCTCTCCCCCCCAACCTCTCCTCCACCCCCATCCATTCTTTCTCTGTTTCTTTTCAGGGAGGGTCAGGCCTCCCATGGGTGTCAACAAGCATGACATATCAAGTTGAGGAAGGACTGAGCTCCTCCCTTTGTATTAAGGGCGAGGCAACCCAGTCTGAGGAATAGGTTCCCCAAAGCCAGTCAAAGCATTAGGAACAGGCCCTGCTCCCACTGGTAGGAATCCCACAAGTAGACCAAGCTACACAACTGTCACACCAACGTAGAAGGCCAAGGATGGTCCCATACAGGCTCCCTGGTTGTCGATTCAGACTCTATGAGCTCCTATGAACCAGGTTAGTTGTTTCTGTGGGTTTTCTTTTGATGTTCTTGACCCCTCTGGATTCTACAACTCTTCTTCCCTCTCTTCATCAGGATTCCTTGAGTTCAGCCTAATGGTTGGCTGTGGATCTCTGCATCTGTGTCCATCAATTGTTAGATAAAGAATCTCTGACAATTGGGGTAGTCACCAATGTGGCCACTCTTTTTCCTTCTTACAAGTCCCTTTTCCATATCCATGTGTTTTTTTTAAATTGTTGCTTTGATTGATATGGATCAATTTGTTGAACTTCTCAATTTAATATTGGTAGATCATATGTAGCTAGGAATTTATCCATTTCTATTGGAAATTTTAGTTCTTTTAAAATATGACTAGAAGATTATAACTTGTTTTATTCTGATTTTTAATTGTTATTTGACAATTCCATGCACATCTATAATGTTCTGAGTATTCCCCTACCCCCTGACCAATATTCCTGCTAATATTTCTTCATCACTCCCAGTACTCTTTCTAGGTTAAAGACTTGACTTCTTCTCTTTTTAAGTTTTCTGTATGTTCTATAATGATCCTCTGTATCTTATTGGACTCTGTATGCCTTTCCTCTTTAAAAGTTGGTAGTGGGTTAGGGAGGATTGGGAGGAGTTGGGTGAGGGAAATGTCTTCAATTCTATTAATTGAATCTTCTTTATTTTGGTCAATTTGGCTAGGCATAGGAGGTCAATCTCCTCACTACCCCCAAAGAATCAGTTCTGTTGGATTTTTTTTTTTTTAGTTTTCATCTCATTAATTCCTGCCTTGAACTTTGTTGCTTGTTATTGTATATTGCTTTGGGGTTGAACTTCTTTTTTGCAAATTTTGAGGTACGTTATGTTGAAATATTTCTGGTTCTTAATGTAAGCATTCATTGCTATAAACTTTATTAAAATTTCTTTATCAATAGTACAGAGGTTAAAAAGTAAGGCCCCATGAGTCCTGTTCCTTCCCTGACTGTTGTTTGGGCTGGTTTTATGTGGGCCCAGTGCAGGTGACTACAGTGGTTATTTAATGACAGCAGTTTTGTTGAGCCTAGAGATTGGCAGTGTGTAGCCCATTTGCCCTATCTTCTGGCTCTTATACACTTCCTGCCCCCTGCCAAACACTGCTAGAAAAAACCAGATAGAGTTGTTCCTTGGTACGTATAGGGTGCTATCTCCTGGACCTGCTAAGACACTGAAATTGGTGGCTGCTCAGGGTCCTTAAGTGAGATGGCATGGCATTTGCATATAGCTGTATAATGCCCACTCATCATATGTAAGTTAATCTCCTGCCTTATCCTAGATATCCTCCTAGCCTGGCTAGGATAACAGGTTAAGGCCCCACAGTCAGATAAAGCCTCTTTGTGGAGTTTCTTTTACAGCTGTGTTTTGGGAACATGATGAGTAAAGGTGTTACATACCTGTATCTTATTCAAGAAACAATAACTCATTTAGGTACATACTTGGGAAAACGGTCAATGTTGATGTGTATATTTTACAACAGATGAAAACAGATTTGGTGATGAGCCCTCACCATGTGTAACAATGTAAGAAGTCTTGGATATTCAGCATCTGATTTTATTTTTAGCCTTAAGAATGTAATAACCGTGGTAGGCAAGTGCTTAATATTCAGCCATATCCCTGTTCTAGATAGTTCTTAAATTAAAAAAAAAAATTTAGTGTCAGATTATGTATGCACACATGCTTGTGTGTAGGTGTCCACAGGGGCCAGAATATCCAATCCCCTAGAGGTAGAGTTACAAGTGGTTATGCGCCCCAACTGTAGCTAGAGTTTTCCTGCCTGGCCCACAGTCAGGACAAACCTCTGTCATCCACCAGTCCCACAGCCACCCAGATCCAACCAAGTAAACACAGAGACTTATATTGCTTACAAACTGTATGGCCGTGGCAGGCTTCTTGCTAACTGTTCTTATATCTTAAATTAATCCATTTTTATAAATCTATACCTTGCCACGTGGCTCGTGGCTTACCAGCATCTTCACATGTTGCTTGTCATCGTGGCGGCTGGCAGAGTCTCTCTCTCACTCAGCTTCATGTTCTCTCCTTTTTTCCTCTCTGTTAGTCCTGCCTATACTTCCTGCTTGACCACTGGCCAATCAGTGTTTTATTTATTGACCAATCAGAGCAACAGATTTGACATACAGACCATCCCACAGCACCCAACCTGATATGTGTGCTGGGATTTGGACTTGGGTCCTCTGGCAGAGCAGCAAGTACTCTTAACCACTGAATCATTTCTCCAGTTTTTAAAATAAAATTTTATTTATTGATTTTTTTTCAAGACAAGGTTTCTCTGTGTAACAGTTCTGGTTATCCTGGACCTCGTTTTGTAGACCAGGCTGGCCTAGAACTTGGAGATTTGCCTGCTTCTGCCTGTTGTGATTAAAGGTGTGTACTACCACTGCCCAGCATATTTTTTATTTTTATTCATGTGAATGTGTGTTCATCTCTGTGTATATACCATGTCTAATTCTATGCCCATAGTGGCCAGAGGAAGGCCTTAGATCATCTGGAGCTGGAGTTACAGGTGGTTGAGAACTGCTTGATGTAAGTACTGGGAACTGAACTCAGATTCTCTGGAGGAGAATCAATCTCTCTTAACCTGCTAAGCTTCACTCCAACCCATATTTTCTTAATTTGGTTTTTATGATGTGTTGCTATCCTTGGTAGATCAATGAAATCTGGTAAGTTCTTACTACAAGACCATTGATGTTTTATCCAATGGTACTTATTTGATAACTGGCAACTCTTTTTTTTCTTTCTATTATCAACTTACTCTTTAATGCAGAAATCTGAGATCCTATCCTTTGGTAATCTACCATTTCTTCAGCCAGAGTTTAATGTGAAGGCCTTTCTGGCAAACCTGAAGATTGATGAATTAAAGAAATTTAAATTTCAACTAAAGACCTTTCCAGAATTCAGAGAAGACCTACAAAAGTCCTCATGCTGTGAGGTAGATGAGGCTGATAATGTGAAACTGGCAGATATTCTGATCAAGAAATTACCACGCGAAAGGCTGAAGCTTGTGACCCTGTCCATCTTGGACAAGATAAAGAACACAGAATTGCCTCAACCCTCAGGTGAGTGTATTGATTTTGGTTGTAACAAGGGTTAGGAGTTTATGAGGATTTTTAAAGATTTAGATTCATCCCTTATAGACCATAGGGTCTTTTTCATAACCATAATTTTTTTATTCTTAACTTTAGCATTGTCTTCAATTATTTCTATTCATAGTAAAAAATCAGTGAACACTTTTCAAAAATCTGTACTTCCTTGATTGACTTTCTTTTTAATTAAGGAAAAATTTTCCATTCCTTTTTACACATCAATCAAGGATCCCTCTCTTCCTCCTATCATGGTATCTCTTTCATTGCTTTCCCACTCCATCCTGTTCCAGCTCAACCATCCATTCCCTTATGTTCTCATCCTCCATCCCCTACCCTCCATTGCCCACTCCTCATCCCCAGTTTACTCATGGAGATCTCATCTATTTTCCCTTCCTAGGGTGATCCATGAGTTCCATTTTGGATCTTATTAGCTAGCTTCTCTGGAGTTGTGGGTTGTTGTCTGGCATAACCATAATTTTTAAAAACCGGCACAATTATACATTTTTGGACCACAGCAATTACACACCTTTCTAATTTGAAAATGGTCATTTGATGATGATATATGATGCATGTGACTTTGTTACATTAAAACTTTATTGTAGGCATTTAGTGCTATACATTTCCTGCTTAGTACTGTTTTTAATGTGTTCCAGACATTGTTATATTTTTACTTAAGTACAGGAATGCTTTGGTTTCTTTATTCCCATTTATACTATGCAATTTCTTTTAAAAATATCTGTTCTTTGAGAATCTCATACAATGCATTTTGATCATATTTATCCCCCCAAACTCCTCACATATTCTACCCATGCTTTTGATCACAGCACTTGAGTCAGAGGTAGGTAGATCTCTGAGTTCAAAGCCAGCCTGTTCCATATAATACATTCCAGGCCAGCTAGGGCTACATAGTAAGATCCTTTGTCAAATTGTTTTTTTTATTCTTGAATATCATACATGTGTATGAGATAAAATCATACCACATTTCCTGCCTTCACCTCCCCTGTCTCCTTCCTACCTTTCAACTTCTTGTATTTTTCTTTTTTCAATAGCCCACTAAGTCCAATTAGTGTTGTCCATGTGTGCATGGGTGTGGAGCCATTTTCTTTCATAAAATTCTTCCAATTCTTTGGCACTGGAGGGGTTTTTGCCTGCTTCTCAAAGTTTGGGAGGGTCTAGTGGTCTGATAGCCTCTTCATATTTCTCTTGTTGTAGTTTCCTTTTCTTGCTGAAAATGAGCTATAATAATGCCTCCTCCCCAGAGAAGGTATCATCTAGTTATCCATAAACATATTCTTTATAGCTTATAAAAAGCTGGCCACATAGCCAGATTATAAAGCACTATAATCCTAGTACTTGGGAGGTTGAAGCCTGCCAGTTCAAGGCCAGCCTGAGCTACATAGGAAGATCCTTTCTCAAAATAAATTGATCATGTAATATGTAATGTACTTCTCATCCCTTTAGGGCCACTGATCCTATATTCTCAGTTCATGGCAATTGTATCTCTCCATTAAGTCTGGGAAGATAATCCATGAGACTGGTTTCTCCTTAGGCATCAAGTACATGCATATTCTGAGCTGCATGGGATTTTCTTTATAACTTCAAGTAATACGTAACCTTGAAATAGTATCCTACTGTATTTGCCTTTTGATCTTCAGAATGTCATTATTGTGTTAACTAAGTAAAGACTTAACTATTGTGATTTTATGCTGTGAAGAGACACATCTGAAATGCCAACTCTCATGGCTTCAAGACCTGAGGATTGCAAGTTGGAGGGTAACACTAGGTTTACATAGGATACTATATCAACAAAAGACGATAGATGTGTTGTGACTGGGCTCCCATCTTTGTTCAGCATCCCCCGATTCATATATTGAAACTTAATCATCAAAGAGATGGAACCTTCATGGAGGTAAGTCATGACTGCAAAACTCCTGAATGGGGGTAGCTACTTAGAAAGGAGGATGCAGGATGTCTCCCTTTGTTCATCCTGAAGCACCATGAGGCACCAAGAGGTCCATCTTTGCTCTCACCAAATAATTATGAAGTTATGGTTGTGCTAGATTATATTTTCTAGTCTTTAGAACTGAGAAAAGTTTATGTTCTCCATAAATTATCCAGCCTCAGGGAGTTTGGCATAGGAACCTGAGTAGGCTAACATCCCCACAACCTCAAAGCTGAATTCAAAACATCTTGAGCTCTCTTTGACTTTATGATATTTGCCTTCAAGATAAAACTACATAAGAACAAAACTACCTTCATTTTCAGAGTTCACATGGTTCCAAAAATATTGGAAATATACATGAACAGAGAATAAGGAATCCAGAAAGGGGGAAATGGACTGGTATCAGCATCACCAGGTGCTGAAATAATAGAAGGGTTTGGCTGCAATGGGCCATTTGCTCTGGTTACATCCCTTTCTGCACACCATCCATTGTGTCACCAAGAATGGCTTCTCAATGATGTCAGGAGCCTTTACAAGAGAAAGAACTTGGCCTCCTGGAAACCTAACAGTCTAGTGTGCTTGGGTCCAAGCGAATGACGTGTTATGGTGGTAGAAGCATATGAGCTAGATCAGTCCTTGGCATAGCTGCTGTAAGACAATGCCCCAGGCCAGTGCCTTAGACTATGGAATTTTAAGCTCTCGCTGCTAAGAAGACTGGCAATGTAAGATCGGGTGTTAACGGGGTTGGTTTCTTCTGAGACTGGCCTTGAGACTCAGAAGTAGGCTGCCTTGCCTTCTTGCTGTCTCCTCATGTGGCCTTTTCTTTGTGTAAGTAATAGCTTTAGTCTTCTTTGCTTATAGGTCCTATTGGCTCCATTCTTACAACCTTGTCTCATCACTGCTTCTTGTCAATACAACCTCCTGGAGGACTTAGTGCTTACTGTAGAGGTGGTCAGATTATCCTTTGTTTTTAAAATGTTTTACGTATGCATGTGTGGGTCCATGTGTGTGCACACACATGCCTGTGTTGGTGTGTACTTGCTGCAGTGTGCCTGTGGTCAGAGGACAGTTTGAAGTTGATCCTCATCTATCTTGTGGGTCCTAGAGATTGAACTCGGGTCATTAGCCTTGGTGACAAGTACTTTCACCCACTGAGCCCTCTTGCCAGCCCAAGACATAGCCCAGGTTGGTCATGAGCTTGTGATCCTCCTGCTTCAACCTCTTGGCACATCTTATTGATATGTACTACCACAACTGACTCTATCCCCTTAAATAGCTTGTTTCCTAATGGTTCAGAGTTTTTTTTTAAACAAACTTACCATATACCTTAACAGGTCTCCTAGGATATAAGTCATCCCTGCCCCCCAAACCTGAAAGACATGTATGAATCAAGAACTTGTCTATGGATATTTATTTAGGAGTGTGATTATTTGGCAGTGTGTAGGTAGCTACAACCAATGATTATTATCCAACGACAAAAAGGAATGGAGCACTAATGTGTGCTAAACCATGAACAAAAGCCAAAGATGGCCATCAAAAGGAAATTAGTCATAAAAGGTTTTGTGTTTTTAGAATTCCATTTGTACAAAGTATCCTGAATAAATGAATTTACAGAGACAGGATGGTGCTTCTTAGCTTCATGAAGGTGTAGAAAAAATGTATTACAATCACTGTATCTAGTGGGTTGCAAGCATTGGAACTAAACAATGGTAAAGCACATTGTTGATGTACAAATACTATGGAATTACATGTTATTTTCCTTTTCAGTGTTAGGGATTAAACTCGGCTCCTTGCTCATGCTAGGCAGGCACTTTATTACTGAGCTACACCCCAATCTTGAATTCTAACCTTTAAAATACTACATCTTGTATGAATTTACTGTAACCAAAGAGACTGTACTAGAAGCTGCCTTTACTTAGAATAATGGCTGGTATAGGAGGTAAAAGAAACCTCATATGTCAAGCTTACATCTCTTTATTTTTTAGACCATTTATAGACATTGGAAACAGACGACTCAGTGTTGGGAGATATAAGACATCAGAGACAGAAGAGCTAGGTAGGTATACAGAGTCTGTTATTATGGAACATACAAGGTTAAGCCCCTTCCTGCTTTTTTCATGTCTGGATCTGTATACAATGTTCTTGTAATTTTTATTTTTGAGAATCTCATAGATGTATACAATGCTTGTTGATCATATACCTTTCCCACACCCCCTCCAATTCTTATATCCTCCAGGGTGTCTCCCTCCCAGCTTCATTTCTTATTTTTAGTAGCCTATTTAGTCCAATTAGTGATGTTCATATATGTACAGGTGTAGGGGTACCCACTGGCTAATGGACAAGCTACTCGTGGCCATGGCCCCATCCCCAAAATGTGGCTCTCCTTCCTCAGCAGCCATTACCTTGCCAATAGTGTCTCAGCAAGGGGCAGGGCCTTATCAGCTTGTTCCCCACCCATTCTGAAATGTGGACTGGCTTGATCTTGTACAAGTAACTACAGTTGCTGTGAGTTCATGAGTGCAATGGCCCTGTCATGTCCAGAAGACACTGTTTTACACTGGTTCTCCCAAACTCTGGCTTTTACAGTCTTTGTGCCCTAACTTCTGAGATGTTATCTGAGATTTTTTCAGGGGAGAGGAGTATGATATAGATGTCAAGTTTATGGTTTAGCACTCCACCATCTATTCTCTGCATTTTGACCACTTGAGAGTCTATGTATATTAACCTCTGTCCATTGTAAAAAAGCTTCTTGTGCTGAGAGCTGTACCAATCTACGGGAATTAAGATAAATGTTAAGAAGACAGTTTGATGCTATGCCCGTATGACAAAATAACAAAATAGCTTCTCCCTGTGATTGTCCCCAAAATAGCTGCTTTCCCAGGTTTACAGTACCAAGCGTTAGTTCTGTCCTGTATGACAGGCCTTAAATCCCACTAGAAAGTCATTGGTTGCTCCAATAACATTCATGCCATTATTGCCACTATTGTGCCAATGGACATATTTTGTAGCGTGTTTTTAAGAGGATGCCAAGTCAATCAGCAACCCATTTTTTCCTATTGAATATCAAGGAGAAAAAGATGCTACAGCTGATGCTTCACCATCTCACCCAGAAGCACAGCAGAAGCAAGCTGCAGTTCCTGAGGTAAGCTGCACAGTCACTGTTGTCCCCTAGGGTAACTCATTATGGTGCTCTATGGTTGAACACATGGTATTTTCTGTTTTCTGAGGAAGAACTCATGGTCTGTACGGTCCCATGGGGGTAAAACCCATGGTCCATGCTGCCTTCAGGGGTAGAACGCATGGTTGGTGCTGCCCCCTGGGGGGG